>WAAB01008296.1:0-43938 GCA_013389865.1 Piaya cayana
GTCCTTTCCAACCCAGTGATCCTATGCTTCTATTCTATGAGATGTGCCATGCCCAGGGGAGGTTGGCTGCAGGGGGACAGCAGCTTAATGGGAGGCAGCACTATCGCCTGGCAGTTGGGAGGGCAAATGGCATCGTGGGGTACATCCAGCACAGCACAACCGGCTTAGAGTGGTGACTGCAGGTTTTGGTGTTGGCGCTTCTCCCCTTGAGTGCTGCGTGCAGTTGGGGCCCTGGGGTTTGAGAGGGATGTGGTGTCCCGAGGAGGGCAAGCAAGGTGGAGAGGGCGGGGAGGCAGATCCTGTGAGGAGCGGCCGAGGAGCCCGAGTGTTGTGTCTTTGCCAGCTGCAAGGCTGCAATTGTCCCCAGAGGGGACGTAAGATGGCCAGAGGGAGGCCAGGTGTGCTCCCCGCAGCCCTGCTGCGGCTTGGCCCTGGTCTGAGCTGGGGGAGGAAGGGCCATGGGCTCCCCAAGAGTTCTGGGGCTCTGGTTCGGCTGCAGAGGCGCTGGGTGCTGGTGCAGATGCTGGAGCAGCCCCAGGTCCGTTCTCGGCTGGGTTGTGCTCAGCGCTCCGGGACTCTTGGCTTTGCTGGGCTGGGACCAAACCGTTGCCAGCCTGAAGGTGTCAAGAGAGCGACGGTGAGACTGCAGAGACAGGACAGGGGAACATGAAAAGAGGAGTTTTGAACAACTACAAACACTGTTTATTACTTATTCCTAGACTAAGGTGTTTCTTCATCTACAACAGGACTTGCAGCCCAAGATCACTGCTGTTTCCACCCAACCCATTTCAAAGTCCATTGCCCTGTCGGGCAGCAGGGTCGTTGGGTGGGCAGGAGCAGGTCGGACAGTGTCGGAAGATGTGACCTTGGAAGGGTGGTGGCTGTGGTGCGGGAGNCTCTGCGGTGGCCGTGGCCCAGGAGCGGCACAAGGTGCTGGCAGAACATCCCTCGCAAGCTCTGGAGCACGGGATTGAGCTGGGCTAGTCCTGCCAGCTAGCCAAGGAAGCCAACTGGGCCCGGGAGCTGGCTGGTGAGGGGGCTCAATGTCTTGTGGGGCAGGAGGTGAGCGGCGCTGGGGTGAAGCCGCAGATGGAGTCAGAACCTCCTCCGGGATGTTCTCAGGGCTGCGTTTGCGGCGCCGTTTGGCTGGAACTGGACCGGCACTGGTGCTTGGGGCGTCGGGGTCAACCCATGGCTCGGTCGCTGTGGGGCTGGGGGCTGCGCAGCTCTCGGCGTCCTTCTCCTCCGTGGCTCCTGTTGTTGCCGGAGCACCTGCTCATCTCTTTGACTGCTCATCCTCCTGCTCAGGGCTGCGTGGGGTTGCAGCTGGGGCTTGCTTTCTTTCCCCAGGGCTTTGGTTGCCCCTCCTGAGGAGCTTGGGCTGATCTCTCTGGAAGCAGGGGCTGTGGAAGAAGTGCAGCTGCAGAATGCAAAGGACAGGAGTCAGTGCCAGAATTGCCAGGAGAAGGAAGGCAGAGATTCTGTAGCCAAGCGTTTGGTTAGGACGAAGGACTCTTCTGTGGCCTGTGAAACCTCAATCTTAAGCTGAATAAAATGTTGAGATGGAGCTTTTCCTAAGTAGTGACCGTGCTGGGTTATTTGGAAGCAGAGAAGCATACTGTTTTCCAAGCATGAAAAATGATGGAGAACCCCAAATCACTCAGCATGGATTGGTCAGCTTTCAGAAGATGCCACAAGAAGATCGGAACGTTTGGTTCAGTCAGATACACAGCGAGCACAGAAAGAGCCCCAAGTGATGGGACTGTGCTTGCTTTTCACAGCTGTAACCAAGTCCCTTTGGTCAGCACTTCTGTTCCTCCAAAATCCTGCACTTAGAATTCCTGACAACGACCCCGAGACAAACTTGGGCCACATGCTCCCTTTCCCATCCTTGCTCCCTGCCTGGGAAAGGTTTCTTCTAGCTGAACGCGACCCTCTCCCCACCAAATGTCTTGAGGGTCCTCTCATGGGGGAGGAACTCACGTACCTTGCCCAGAGAAGATCCTGCTGCTGCTGTCGCTTGCAGCTTCTCAATGGAGATAGAGATGGGAGAATCTCCTTCCACTGCGTGGAATCCATGGAGGTTCAGTTGGAGGATGAAGCCTCCCATGGACTCAGTTTCAAAGATCTTCCTCGCCAGGACTTCCTTGAGGAAGAGTTTTTCTGCGATGACGATGCAGTTTCTGTCGTCCGCCCACCAGATTGACTGGAAGTGATGGCTGCTGACAATGTTCCAGAGGTTCTTGAGGAACCTGTAGACTGAAGAGGGGCTCGGTTTGGCACAGCTGTCCTCCCACCAATGAGAATGGAGTCTGGGCACCCCGCACTCATCAGGCTTACCTTGGAAGTTTTCTCCTGCGAGAGGTGAGCTGGCAGCATCCCCGGGTGCTGCCATACCACCAACTGCATGGTTGGGAGAAGATGGAGGCACCAAACCAGGCTCTTCCGTGTCAGAGGATGAGTCTGGTGCAAGTGACTCCACGTTGTGTCTCATGGCTGAGCTGTGTTGCAGCTTGGAGCCTCATCCCTTTGGCTGAGCAGCGAGACGGAGTCCTGCCTGTTCAGCGGCTGAAGGGCTGTGGTGTCTGATGCCTGGGCAGCAGCTCGACAAGTGCCCTGGGTCACTGTGACGCCTGCGTCCCATCACTCTGACCTCACCATGTGGCACGCGTCTCCTGGCCACAGGAGCTGGAAGGCAGCACAACTTCTAAAAAGTCCTGTTGTCTTACGTAAATGCAGCTTGTGACTGAAATAAACTGGGGCCCCAGCTCAGAATACGGATTTTGGGTTCTCTTGCATGGCCGTGCGGCACCACCAGCCCGTTCCTAAGGGAATCCTCGAATCACAGAGTCATTTTCCTGGCTGACTGGGGATGTTGCACTGGACTGGCAGCTGATGTTGTGCCTTGGAAGGGTGGTGGCCTTGGCGCAGGAGCACTGTGAGGTGCTGGAGGGCAGAATGGAAGGACGGCAGCCCTGGGGAGCTGCCCAGGATCCGGACCTGGCCACCAGTCTGGGCGTGGAGGGGGCCCAATGAACAGCGGGGCAGGAGGTGAGCGGCACTGAGGTGAAGGCACAGATGGAGCCACCTCTGGGACGTTCTCAGGGCTGTCTCTGCGGCACCATTTGTCTGGGGCTGGACTGGCACTGGTGCTTGGGGCATCTCTACCACTCTCTGAAAGGAGGTTGTGGAGAGGAGGGTGCTGGGCTCTTCTCCCAAGTGACAGGCGACAAGAGGGAATGTTCTCAAGCTCCGCCAGGGGAGGTTTAGGCTGAACATTAGTAAAAAATTTTCATGGAAATGGTCATTGTGCACTGGCAGAGGCTGCCCAGGGAAGTGGTTGATTCACCTTCCCTGGAGGAGTTTAAGGGATGGGTGGACAAGGCACTGCCGGGCATGGTTTAGTGTTTTATAGGAATGGTTGAACTCGATGATTCGGTTTGTCTTTTCTAACCTGGTGATTCTATGATTCTACTTTAATGCAGTGAAGATGGATTTTATCATTTTACGGTAATTGCTTCTTTTGTAGATGTCCCTGTACAGACATCACTAAAAAACTGAGAACAGTGTGGTTTGTGTTTCAAGTTTATGATCTTTTTTGGCATTAATTTGGAAAATATAGGTTGTATGTTAATAAAGTAGGGGAGAAAAGAGAAAATAAAAGGGTAATGGGGAAACACTGTTCAGTCTCAGGAATTTTGGCTGCATTGTGTAGAAGGTTCCCCTTCAACCTCTTTATTTTAGTGGGGAATTTTAAGGAATGGTTGTACTGCTGATGGTAGTTAAACAAGAGGGAATGGCCTCATGCTCCGTCAGGGGAGTTTCAGGCTTAAAAAAAAGAAAAAATTCTTCACAGAAAGGGTCATTAGGTAATGGAACGGTCTGCCCAGGGAGATGGTTGATTCGCCTTCCTTGGAGGTGTTTAAAGTGCGGGTAGATGAGGTACTGAGGGGCATGGTTTAGAGATTGGTGGGAATGGTTGGACTCGATGATCCGATGGGTCTCTTCCAACCTGGTGATGCTATGGTTCTATAAATAAGGAATTTCAGCTAGCTGCAACAGAGAAAAAATAGGTATTAGCTGTAGGCCGTAAAGCTCATGTTTAACAAAAGTATATTCATTGCTTGTGGTCATCTTAATGCATATATTTTTATGAATTAAAAAGCTTTTTTTTTATTTCTAGTTCGTCTGGATTACCAGAACAAACTCCACAAGATATGGTAAGTGATCTTCGTGGGTTTCTGTGTGATAACTTAGTCACATTTTATATACAAAATGCACACATACAAAATAAACACTTCTATTGAACTGTCAGTGCAGATATGTAAAAATTAAATGCAAAAGTAGCTGAATTACTTTGAAAATAGAATTTGGATTACAACAGTGAGTGATTTGTCTACTCCTGGGAAGACTCCAGAGACATAACAGGAAAATAACAGAGGATTCTGATCATTTGCCCTAGATTTATAGCTTTTGTTTCCTTGAGGAAATCTCTTATTTCCATTTATTCTACAGCTGAAAAAGCACAGACAGAACTAAGTCAGACTTTAAAGTGTTCCTTTCCCTTTTCCACCCCAATGTAAAACATTTCTGTAATTTCTTTTTTAACAGATGTATTTTTAAAATTCAAATGTAAAAGGGGTTTTCAAGGGTCACTTTCAACAAAAAAAGCCACAAAAAGTAGTTGGATTGGTGCCAATGTCACAGTTCTGTCTACATGAACTGGCTTTTTGTCTTACTTTCCTCTAAATTAGCTACTGGAGCTAGTCAGCTAGACAAGTCAGCCAGCTGGATTCCAGAGCTTTCAGTAAAGTCATCAAGGCCCTTTTTAGAAATGCTTTGGAAGAACTGGAGATAATTTTTTGAGCTTTAAAAAAATAAGTTGACTTCTTTGTAAATAGAATGTAGGAGATATCCGCATTTGTGAAGCTTTGTGATGTTTCAAAATTGGATTTTTAAGTGGTAGGAAAAAAAGACAAAATCTTCTAAAAGTAAACTATGAATGTATTGGATTTGACAACAGGACATTCTCATCTGACTGCTGAAGGATGAGGAGTCACTGTGACATTCTTAAGCACAACAAGAACTGTAAATAAAACACTGTTCGTCCTAGCTTTTAAGTAGATGATTAAGAATGAAGAAATTCCATATGGAAGGCAGATGCTTTTCTTGCACCCACTCATCTTAGGGATAAATCTTCTGAAATGTGTGATCTTGTATCATTGTAATGGTAGACCAAGAGGAGGATCAGGATGAAGTTTCACCTCCATGAACTGTTACTTTTCAGAAAGATAATTTGTCTGGATTTTTAAATCGTGTAGCTGAGCCCCACAGCCCGTTACAAATAAGGTGCAATTTTTTATCAGAATTTCTTAAAGAATGCAAGTTTGTTGGAGTGGGGTTTTTTAAAGGACTGTATTATCCATGAATATTTTGTTTCTGAGAGGACTTACCAATGACCTTAAAAGGAGATAGCATTTATGGATCTCTTATGGGATAACGGACTCAATTTTGCAGAAAGAAGAGAAGCATTAGAGTTACAGTTATTATTCTAAACTCTTTAGCATTTGTGTTATTGCCTGAGAACGAGAAAGTGAAAACAAATGTAAGTAAATGAAATTAACCTCACTTAATGTTATTAGCACTAAATGAAAAGAATTTCTTAGGTTTGTTTTTTTCTGTTTTGTTTTGGGATACTTTTTTTCCAGACAATCATGCCTTTAAGGCTATGGAATGGTGCCAGTGCAGATCAAGAAAACATGCTTAAAGAAAGATTTTTGTCTTGTATGCCCTTTTCTTAAAAAACTAATAAAGGACTGCAAATGTCACATTCATCCCTGAAAACCTCAGCTAATCTTGCTGTAGTTTTGAGCGTTTGCCAAAACATGGCTTAATTAAAATTCTTCCAATTTAAATCACAGGCATTCTGTTTTGGCCCAGATGAAAGATTCTCTGTGGAAATTAAGATATTGGGGAAAGAAAAACCTTTTACTATTTATCTTAGTTGTTCTAGGCTCTGATTTACTTTATGGTATTCTTTTAAGATTCTCTATTATCCCCCCTTTCTGAGAGTAGGATGAGGAGGGAGATGAAGGTAGCCTGTAGGAAGAGGGGCTTAAGGCTAGAGGGACTATGGGGCTTTGTAGTTTCTGGTAAAGTTGGAACAGCATAAAACTGGTTTTTTTCAGGAAGACCAAGATTAGGTGAAAGACAGAAGATGTTTTACAGTATGTTTCATTCTACAGAACTATTTTTCCATGTACTTTATCAGTGGTACTTTATTACCCCTTTTCATATGTTGGTTGCTGATGAGTACAAAAGGGGAATTTACTGGCAGCTTGCACTTGGCTAAATACAGTCTTATTTTTGATCAAGGCTATGATGGATATATGAACTTGGCTGAATTGCCATTTGACCTTTTCTGGGAAACTTACTTTGGCAGGCAGATGGAGGAAATATGTTACTGGATAAAATGAATGCCTTTGTTTAATATGGAGGAATTTTAATCTCTTGTGTTTTCTGTCTGCGGATTTGGAAATCAGGTGTAGGTTGTAATACATATACCTTGGAAAGATTTGGTTCTTACAACTCATGTGAATGGCTAAGAAAAAGTGGAACATACCCACACGGCATCCACACAGTCTTAAAAATAACTGGTTTCCACTGTGGTAGCACAAATACTTTGAAAGTCTCCCTAGACAGGATGGCTTCTGTATTCCTAACTCTTCATTTGTAGTTGTGTTATTGCAAAAACAATCTTTTGTCAGAGTAATGAAGTAACATAGGAAAAGGATGACTAGTGATTAAAAGAAAGACTTGTGTTTAAGTTGTCAGTGTTTCTCTCCTCAATTACCATTTGTTTTCTCCTTTTTTTACTTTTTTTTCTTGATGTTCCTTCGCCTTCTTTTTTTTTGGCCACAGGAAGACACAGAGCCATGGTATTCTCAGCGAGTGTATGCAAGATACTGGAAGCATTATGACTTAGCCATGCGCTGGATGCGTAGACACCAGATAGCCTACAGGAAAGCCATGGAGTCCTTTTATCATCTCCCATGGCATCCTTCTGCAACCTCTCCAAGTAGCCGCTACTCAGATTGGGATGGGAATGATCTCCCACATATCCACAACTATTCTTCCAGCTATAACCTGCAATGCGGAGATCAGTATCATGGGGGAGCTCAGCAGTACACAGGTGCCCACCAAGGGAGGGAGGATGCTGACTTTGAAATGGATGAAGACTCCGAGTCTGAAGGGGAGATAGAATACGACTTGAGTAACATGGAGATCACAGAGGAGCTTCGTCAGTTTTTTGCACAGACAGAGAGGCACCGGGAAGAACTGCGTAAGTCCATACATGTTCTATGTTTTCTGGTATTTGGTGACTGTAACATTGAGTGATGGGTGGCTTCAGCATTTATAGGTTTTGTAACAATTCACAGAAATAAGTTCTGTACGTGAGCAAGCCAGACAGAATGAAACAGGCAAAACTGGTGGATGCACTTAAAGACTACTCATTAGAAAGAGCATCAGAAAACGTTTGAAAGGTTTTTTGTGAAGAAAGAAAATTACAACTGCAAAGAGGAGAGTAGTGCACTTGTCCAGGAGACTATTCAACTTCAGTGCTAAAGGAAAAACTCCCAAATTTTTGTGGTTAAATCTAGCTAGATTTTGGTTAATCGAGCTAATATGTCTGAGAGGGGAATCCAGAGGAAGTGCTTTACTACGTTACTAAACCCTAGAGTAATCCTCAATATGTTTTGTAACACGGAGCAAACATTTTGTTTGCTATTTTTTGGATAAACCTACAGTAAAATTCCACAGCCTTTTTCTTCTCCCTCTGCATCCCTAGCGTACCTAGGTACCAGAGGCTTCTTTTTGTTTTGCCTCTTTATACAGGACCCAAGTCCTTAAACAAGGAGTATAAGCTAAATGCTTCTTTTTTTTTCATCCTCAGAGCTACTGGTCATCTTTGTTTCTGTGAAGTCTTTAAAAGAAATAAAATACTAAGTTTTACTTTACTGACACTTTACTACATACTCAAATGCTGCAGGCAAATTTATTATCTGCTTTAAGAAAGCAGCGTGATAAAAATAACTTTTCCCATGTGACTCCAATAGGAAATACCTAATAGAGCTTTCTTTGAAAGAGGTAAATGTTGTAAAAATGCATAATAAAGGCAGTGATTAGGAGGGAGAGATAGAAATTATATTATTTTACGTTCTTTGATCAGAGGGTATCCAATGAGCTGAAACACCTGAGTTTAACTTCACACTTCCCGTCAGTATAATGCACACACAGCTGCTTTAGTTCACAGAGAGAGCTGAATTAATGAGCTCAGTGGTAGTTCCTGACACACATCCCCTTCTTGTCATGCTTGTGCAGAATCAACTTGGTGTTCTCTGTTAAAACATTCTTTGATAAGGTACAGAAAGCTTTAAGATGCTTGACTACTTCTAGAAATGCAGTACATTTTCTTTAGATTCATTTTGTCTTTATGGTTAGTGGTGTTTAAAGGTGTGCAAGTGATTAAAGAGATACCCTGGAAGTTGGGAAATCTAGGCTTAGAGATGTTCTTTGTCACAAATGTCCTATATGACCTTGGTATGCTTATTTAATCTCTTCCCAGCCCCTCACTGATTGCTCTTGCTAAAAATATGATTTGATTCTTTATGATGAGCTCATAAATCCAGAAAAAGTTTATGCCTCAGAATAAGATTTTACTTCTGTTCCTTTCACCACAGCAGTACATGGAGTCTTTTGGTATGATGAGGTCTCTGCTGTGTGCCATGTAGTAACCTAGTTCTGGGCAGGTGTAACTCCATTCATTTCAGTATCACTATTCCAGATCTTCATGAAAATTTAAGCAAAATCTGGTCTTTGGCTACTGCATGCCTGTTTCCTTGATAGTTTCCCTGATAACATGAGGATAATAATAATAATCATCCGTACTTCCTCAAAGTATGAGAAAGTAAGAAGTACCTGATTTAATTGAAATTTAGAAGTGTCTTAGAACTCTAGGGTGCATAGTGCTATATAAGTGCTAATTTTATGAGTAATTAAAAATACAGTATGATCTTATTCAGAAATTTTTTTCTTGTGTGGAGTGGGAAGGAAAATAGAATACATTTTTAATTCTGCTGAACTTTCTCAAAAGAAGAAACATCAGCAGCAAGAGGGGGAAATAATTGTTTATCTGATCATGTGAAGTGAGCCAGTATGGATACTATGTTGAAGGTGGTACCACTCTATTTTATGAGGTAGTGTTATTAATTTTCCTGGATGCTCCTTTGGGAAAAAAATAAAGTTAGGGGTTCATTAAGCTGCGATTTGTAATGATACTACCATTTTTTATCTTCCATACTGTGCTGAAGAATGATTGTCATTCTGTATTGATGCTCAGGAAGATGGAAATAACACATCCACAAAAGAAACCCACCATTATTTAAGTATTTCCTCTCTTTTTAATACCAAATGGTATGTCCTGGGCTGTCCCAGAGAAGCTGGGGTACTATAAAGTTTAGTAATGCCTAAAATTTAGGCATCCAGCTCTGGAAGAAACATTTGTAATGTTAAGGTAAGCGTTGTAAATTTTCTCTGAACCAAATTAGATTGTTTAGTTATGAATACCAATAGTGACCTAGATGATCAGATGAAGTATAAGCCAGTTGTTTGGGAAAATTAAGGGGAAGGCTGTGTTTTCCTTCTCTGGCATAAATTACTGGCTTCAGGTGGAGTTCACAGCCTTTGACCCCTGCACCTTGATATGTACTTGTGCAGATGACACCTGGCTTTCTTTTCTCTTAAAATAAATGCTATGTTAGAGTTTAATATATGTTTATTGCAAAGTGTAAGACACGTGGGAAAAGAGTGATGGTACAAATATAAATGGAAATTTGACACATAAAGAGGTTGATATAGGTATGGAGGATGGAGATCTGATTTATCTTTGTGAAGGATGACTTCCATTGGTCCGGTGTTTCTCAGGCCCTGCAAAATTAGAAATTGCTATGCAGCATTAATGCAGCTATTTTGGAGGTGCATAATGACAATCTTGATTTACCAAGTAAGATATAGTTGGTTCGCACACATGATCAATGTCTCATCAACGTATAGAAGGATAAACAAATTGACTAAAATGGAGCCTAGCTAATGTCAGACTCTTCACTTCTAATGCCTGATGTAGAGTCTGCTGGAAGTAAACATGATCCCAGATATCAGAAGATAAGATCTTGCAAATTTTAACTGTGGAAGGCTTAAATAGGCCTGAAGTGTAGTTGGGAAAGGCATTTGTGTCTGGAAGGTGAAATACAAATATTAATGCTAATTGCAAAGCTAAAAGTTTCAATGATAAGAATGCCATTGCATCAAACTACCCGAAGAAGAAAACTTTTTTTTTCCATTTTTTTATTTAATTGCTACAAACTTTAACAAACAGGTTCCTAACTTCTGTAGCGATTTTTTTGTTTTCACGGTGGGCATTTGTAGTCATTGGTTGACTTGCACAGTAAAGCCTTTGAAAGTGGCAAACTCTGACCCTTGCTGCATGATTTAACACTTTAGCAGTGATACAGTCATTCACAAACAGCCTCTTTTAAGACAATCTCTTTTTTTTGTCTTTGAATTCATGTCAAATTCTTTCTAGGTTTTATATTCATGTCGTGTTGCAGTCAAGTTATGTTTTCCTGGAATGCCCTGAAGGAATTGTGAGCAGTTTTGCTAAGGCGGTATGAACTCAAGACATCTAATGCTCTGCAAACTCATCTCATATTCTAGATGTACAATATATTTGGTTAAAATCCCTTACAGATAGTTTTAATTTCTTTTCTCTTAAGTTGTTTCTTCATATGCCATCATAATTATCTAGTGATTCTACTTTTTAGGGCGTTTTCTTGTCAGTCTATGCTGTTATTCTGGTTCTTCATATAACTGGTGATCATAATACACTGTGCTTCTTGGGGATGTTTTTTGTTGCATTTAGAAGTCTTCCCTCTGGCTGTTGATAAGCATGAAGTCATTTTTTTAAGTTGCCATACCTCTCAGACCTAGGTAGCATAGTGCATTCTCCAAGCGTCATTTTCTCTGTAAAGGACAGAGTATCGTAAGCTACCTTTTTATATCTGCAAGAAATAAGATGTGCAGGACAGAAAGAGATCATTGCACCTCTCAGCTTCGTTGTCCCTCACCATCCATGTGCTAGATCTGCTTTTGACAGATAGTTTTTTATAGTTGCTGGTCTCAGGAGGATCCCATGGAAACAGCAGCTTGCCGTCATATACAGGGTCACTTTCATGGCTGTGATGAATTAGCTGTTGGAACTTTGTTTTAAAGAAGAAAATACATGTGACAGTTCAGTTTTAGGTCGGACAAGCAGGATGCCACTGCCTGCTCTGCATGTGTGCGATTTCCAAGGCTTGAGGATGTTTGCTGTGACATACCTGGGCTCTGCAAAGTTTGGCAAAGAACCACCAGGCAGAACCCAGGGCTGAGAGGCTATGTCTGCAACAATGTCTTGCTGTTTGACCGAAAATAGCTTTTAGAAGGCTGTTATTGAAGACTGCTTCAGATAAGAACAGTTTGGTATGTGAAGACACAGATACTACTTACACTCAGAACTGGTGCTGGTAATTTTTTGAAGGCAGGTCTGCCTGCTTGATTATGCCATTAGCATCTGCAGCTGCTCTGAGTGGCTCCTCCAGTCTTCTCTTAATTCTTTGCCCCTGCAGGGTAGACTGTGAAAACAGCTGCAGCTGCTGTGGAAAAAAGCAGGTGAGACCCTGCTGACAGACACAGCTCTAGGGAAAAGTGATATAAAAGCTGCTCTGTGCTAATCACTTGTCTTGGGCAGTCTGTCTTCACAATTTATGCACTTTTCCATTTCCCCTAAAATTCCTCGATTACTGGTTCCATCTGAGTGCCATGTGCAGCATTGCTGAATCTTTAAATGTTTTTACTTAGGAGAGAGCTTTGACTGAGTTCTGTACTGATAAATCTGAATTCATCTGCCTTTACTGTGATACTCTGAGCTTTGTAAGTCGACAGTGATAGTGTGAGCTATGAATTAAGGGCTTTCTAACACAATTGGGGGAGCTGCTGCTGTAGCAAGAATGTTTAAAAGTTTCAGGGTTTACAGCACTGAAGCGATTATGAAAAGCATTATTAAGGACAAAGATGGAAGAGGATATAATGATGTGTACTTTCTATGCTTTTTATCTACAAAATCTGCTCAGGATCTACAACAGAGTATGGCAGCAAAATATTCTACTTTAAGTCTCTGTTACAAAGCAGAGCCCCTGTACATATGTGCTTGGAGACACACAATTTACCCCTGCTAATTTTAATGGGGTGTTGTTAATGCCAAGACTTTAGATGCACCATTTTCTTATCAGCATCTCTCACTGTGCCTCAGTTTTATCTGAAGCATCCAGATGGAAATCGTGTGCACTGTCATTAGGGAAACGTGGGTGCTGTGGAGGCAGAAACAGAGTTCAGAGACTTCCATCTGCCTCAGTCCTTTTGAAATTCATTTCTTTACATGCTCAAAATCAAGTGAGACAGACAGACAGAGGCTATTAGGCTACCCATGGCAACTTGGTAGTCTTTACAGACTTACAGAATTACCTTGGACATTCTGTTTAGGATTATTACATCCACAAAAGCTTTCAACATGGGTGAAATTTAGAATCAGATTTCCAATATAATAATCTTTCTCTTCCAACTATGCCTTCAAGGAAGAAGAGAGCTAGTGACTTACGCCCATAGTATGATGCATCTTAAACCCCAAGGTGAAGGGAACATTGTCACTCTTATCTTTTTCAGTGGTTGGGTTGAGCCCCTGTGCCAGTTTGTGATGTGATCTGCTGTCAAGTCCTTCCAAGGAATCTAAAGCTTTAGGAATTTGTGTCCATTTTCTTTTTATACAGGAGTGATAACACTTACCTGTCTCTGGAAAAGAGAGAAGGTTGGTAGGGCAGTGCACTGAGACAAACAGTGCTACACCCATATGAGGTACTCAATATAGACTGATCCATCTGTTCATTGCTGTTAAAATTATTATTGGCCTCCAAAGTACCAAACCTGTTCATCTGGTTATAAAAGCTTTCCCCTGATATTTTCAAGAACTTATGTCTAAATTGTCAGAACACAGCTCTGCAGTACATTGAAATCATGGAGGCAATGTAAAATGAAGACCAAATCATAAACAGGTATTAGTACTAAATAAATAACATGGGTGTTACACTGCTGATTGTTATCTTTATTACTTTTACCTATTACCTTAGCTGGATAAGAATCATCATTTGTAGTTGCGGTAGTGGTGATTGTTCAGAAAGTCAGCTCTGTATCCTCAGAAACTGGAGAAACTTCCAGGGAATGCTGGTCTCCAAAGAGCATGCTGGGTCTCAATTTTAATACAGTTGTTCAGATACTAACAAGCAAATGCTGCTGGTCTCTCACTTTGCTGAAATCTTGCAGAGCACCTTCTTTTCTAGGATGTGTTCAATTTCTAATGTGGTTGCTGAGCAAAAAGCTTGGAAGAGTCATTTTAAAATTGGGGGACTTTTGGCCTCTGGTATGGTGGGAAGGAGGCAGAAGAACTATAGAAGAGTCCAGATTATGGAGACTGCATCATGTGTGACACGTTTGTGGAGGCGGTGTCGAGGTGGGTAGATAGAAGAACATATGGCTGCCTTTGGAGGAGTGCAGGAAGAGATATCTGCCTTTTTCTTGATCTCTACTTTTCTCCATAGGTAAAGCTGGTGAAGTGTAGTTACTTGCATTCCTTGCTTTTGCATTCTTCCCTTGGCATTACAAAAAAGCTGGAGAGGGACTGTTTATAAAGGTTTGTAGTGACGGGAAGAGGGGCAAGGGGTGTAAACTGGAGATTTAGATGAAAAATAAGGAAAAATGTCTTCACCATAAGAGTGGTGAGGCACTGGCACAGGTTGCCCAGGGAAGCTGTGGCTGCCCCATCCCCAGAGTTGTTTGAGGCCAGGTTGGATGGGGTCTTGGGTAACCTGATGTAGTGGGATGTCCATGCCCGTGGCAAGGGGGTTGGAATTGGATGGTCTTTAAAGGTCCCTTCCAACACAAACTATTCTATGGTTCTATGATTAGTTACTCACCTTTGTGGTGAACAGGCTGTCAGGCTAGATGGGCTTTTAGTATGATGGCTCTCCTCATGTGAAGTCTTCTCTTCATCAAGTCACTTAAACACTCCTTCATGTGTGAATTGCCGCATTGAAGTGACAAAGGGGGAGACATGGAGCTCCTACTTGCCAAGACACACAAACTGATTTGCTAAAGGCCAGAATGCCAGCTGTCTTTTTGAAAGGAGATAATGCTCGGACCACTACTCCAGCAACCAACTCTGGAATTAATTCTAGTGGCAAATTTCTCCCTTTTGCAGAAGGTACAATAGACACACACATGCAGGTTTTCTCTAGCATATTTTCCCAATGTTTTTTGTTTTGCTTTGTTTTTAATACTGGGCATAGTCTTTATCCTCACATGTTTAAGTATATTTCATTTAACTTACTAGAATGATGAAATGAGCTAAGAGAAACTCTAGAAAGTCAGAGGTAACTGTAAATTTCCAAAGCTACTGCTCAGCCCTTTCTTTCATGAGTTGTGATAGATTTTGCTGATTCCCTTAGTTTGACACTTTTTCCAGATGACTCTCTCAAAATGATTGGCCAAGCAGCACACTGTAGTTTACTGATAGTATGGAAATAATGTATATTTACATGCTGAAATAATTTTGTCTGGATCAGAGATTGTTACTTAGTTCCATGTTGCCTGCAGTAATATTTAACTTATGGACCTGCTGGTTATCTTGAAGGTCAGTTCATAGATTGATTATGCCTCCTTTTAGAAAATCAACAACATGGTTGCTCTCAAAGAAAGTTTTCAGTTTTTCTTTTATAAATTTGTATTTTTCCCTGCATATATTATTGAGTTGCTTTCTCATGTCTTACAATAAATCAAAGTTGAATTCAGCAGCATAGTATGTGGCTGGAGTCAAGAAAGACATTTCAATGTGAAGTTCGAATGTGTGAGTTTGATTTGGAAGACTGGTATGGGCTAATTCCTTTTTTTCTTGCCTGAAAGCACCAAACTTTCAGTATTATTCAGCTGTCTAGCACTCTGTACATCAGGTAATACTGTCATACATGTGCCTGTGCTTATTTCTATTCAGGGCACATGTGAAAAATAATTGTGAAACTCAAGTTTCTTCAGTGTGCTGTTTTGCTTTTAAAGAAGCATTTTTAAATTTGAATGTTTCTTTGCTCAGTCTCCTCTGACTGTGCCATATATATATGTGTATATGCGGATGCAGTTATATATAGATGTAAGTAATCCTTCTGTTTACTCTAGCACTGGTGTCTTTGTCTGCCATCAGCATTGTTGCCGTCAGCGACAGATTGGACTTGTTTTGGGGGATGGGAGTGCAGAGTCAGCTGGTCTGTATTTAATCTTATTGCTGTAGAGTTGATCCTTACTGGAGGCAGCTGCCAGTGCCTGATCCTGTACTAATTTCTAAGCAGTGGTCGGTCAGCAACTTCCTGGCTCTTTAATTCTGTCAGGTGGCACAAGTGCACAAGTCTGAACACTTTATTGTCTCTTGGTGTGGTATCGATGCCTGGTTACACTGGGCTCACCTGTGTGTTTCATAACATCCACTTGATTATGAGTTACATGTAGAGCATTAAGATTTCTAGAGCAGGCTGTCACTCGAGGTTCAACTGGTCTGGCTGGTTGCCTTATCTTTATGGGGTTTGATTGTCTCAGTTTGTTTTCTGGTTAGGATAAGAATACCCCTTTTTAAGGGTTTCATTGTGGAAGGTTACAGAAGAAAATAAAAGAAAGGTGATTTGTTGTTTAGCTGGGCAGTAACCAGTGTAGCCTACTGCTAGTGAAAACATGGACGTGAACGTATGTATTGTTTCCATCTAGGATCTTTGATAGTTTGTTTTGGAGACCACCAGACTACTAGCTCTTAGTCCTATTTCTAAAACAGAAATTGGTTTCTTTATTTTACAGTTAAATGTGTACCTTTATGCTAGTTACTTAACCCTCAGGTTTCAAAATAATGCAAGATCATTAATTCTTTAAAACTTTCTGTCAGGTAGGGAAGTGTTATGTTCATTTTATGGATTCATTACAGTGAAGTGTATGGTTAGTTATCCGAAAGTGATACGTACCACCCAGTAGCAAACCTGGAAGTGGAACACCTTGGTTCCAACTTTACTTCCTGTCTTTGTATTAATTTTGATTCCAAAGATAGTTTCTCTCCACTTGCTATCTTGGTAAGTAATTCTGCCCTCTCTCTACAGAGCTGTCCTCTTTAAAACGTGTAGAAAATCTGTATTATAGTGCAAGTATCAAACTGAGTACTTCAGATTTGCAAAATCTGTTTGCTGTCTGCTGAGACAGCCTGTTGCAACTGCGTCTTCTTTAGGAGCACAGTTTCTCACCTTAGACTATTTCTTGCTTCTACCAATAGTTTTTCTGTCAGGCTGTGCTTCAATGAACCACATCTCAGTGCAAAGCAAGGTTAAGCAATTTTTCTTCCTAACAATTCACTCCTGCTCCAGTGCTGCCCCTTTAGTTCAGTGTGTGGTGCCAAGACACTGAACTGAACCAGAATTAAATATAATTTGATGGGGGTTGGGATTTCTTTTTGTAGAATTCATTGTATGGCCCCTTAAACAATGGTCACAACATCCTTGAGGGGCCTGGGAGCTACAGCATGCCACTAAGGGAGAAGGAGAGCATAAACTGCCTAAGCTGGTTTTGTAGCTGAGGACAGAAAAATGTCCATGGAACCATGGTTGCAGGCTGCCAGAAGCCTGCCAAGGAATCACATCTGCTCTTACTTCAAAGCTTGTAACAGAACATTTTTTACTTTCTTGAGAATATTGCATTGCTTGTAGATATATGTGGTGAAATATTGTTTATTTTAACTCATTCGCTCCTCAACTAGCAGATGGAAAACTTGTCACTGTAGATGCTTGGGGTTTTAATACCCTCAGTGTTTTGGTAGTTTGCTGTCATGGTGGTTCTGGCTCTGGTAACTGAGAGCTTATCGTTGCAGGCAATTATCCCCCCAAAAAAGTCACTTTTTGCAAATTAGTGTTTTCAAGCCAGCTACAACATTTTATTTTTCTGCATGGGTTAGACTGCTGGCATAGTAAGATGTGGCCTAGCTGTCTTCATTTCTTTGAAGATCAGACTTCTGTTAAAAGGGAAGCAGGAAGTTACATCATGTCATCTGTAATCCTTTTGTTTTGGGGGCTTTTTTTGGAAGTGCAAGGTTTTAAATTTAAGAAGTTTAAGCATAAGTCTTTTTACCCCAAGCCAACTTAAGCATAGAATAAGGCTGTTCATTCCACTGTAAAATCATCACTCTATTCTTCCAGGATATTTCCACAATTTCTCAAGTTGCATGGTGTTCCAAAGTGAGAAAACAAGATTGTGCTGTTTTCAGCATCCCTGAATATTTTATCTTTACTATGTGGGGGCAAGTCACAGTTGTTTGTATCTCACAGGCTCCCACTGATGGAATCTCTTGTCCTGCAAAGCTTTGCACCTGATAAAGAGTAATACTAGTGATCTCAGCACTCGGGAAGTCCAAAGCTCTGTAGAAATTAAACTCCTTGAATATCCTGTTTACAGATCTTCAGATTTAAATCCTTATTTTGTTGGAATTCCTTTAGGCAAAGATTTTGGTTTTCCCCATGATGTGCCTAGTTTATGCAATGCAGGCATAATAAAATGGTCTGATACTATCACTTCAGAAAAAATAATATGTAAGTTTACGGTAAAGGAACTTAGCTTTTCTAGGGAGACAAAGAAAATGACAAATTTTGTGTTCAGAAGCCTGTGGGGGCAGAATATTTAACGCAGCAGATAGGCTTGTAGGAAGTGACATTCAAAGAGAACTAGGAGTTTTTAATCAGTAGAAATGAGCAGTGTTTTTAACTCTGTTAGCGTGGGCTGCTCAAGATCAGCTCAGGTAGCATTTAAGGCAAGATGAGAAAGCTCAGAATGTGCATATGCAGCAGTAACAGAAAATCATTTATCATTTGAAATAAGCAGGCAAATATGTGAACAGGGGCTAGGTCAGTCTGAAATCATGAAAAAGTGAAAACAGATCAAGGCTGGAGAAAGTGCAATATTTCCTTGAAGAATAATGTGCTAACTAAGCAAGAAGCTGAAAGTCAGTAAAGGCCATTTGACACGTAGAAGAAACAAGCCCTTGGGCTCTTGCCATTACTACCACTGTGAGGGGTAGAACATGGTAGACTGCAGAGCACGTGCAGCTATAGAACTGTGAAGAAGGCTGCCTGTATGAAGAACATCATTGGATTGCCTATGATCAGTGGCTACAGTGAGCTAAGGGTTGGATGTATAAATATTAAGAGATAAAAATGGTACAAGAAACAACACATTACTGGGTATAAATCTTTCATTTAAAAACCAGTGCAGATTATTACCCTCCCTACTTTTATCTCCTTTTAATGTTGAAAAGCCTCTCCATTAAGACTTCTCTCCAAATAAGGAAATGTATTTGGGTTCTAGTTTTAAGGTTGTTTTTCTCCTTATTTTGTTTTGGTTTTGTTTTTATTCTTTTAATAAGAAGAGGGTGAATTCCAGAGAGGAATTTTTTTTTATTACTACTTAAGCTTCTCAAAGGATATTACAAAGAAAGGAGAGCGAAGTGGATCAAACTTACTAAAGTATATGACGGTCTCCTTCTTAGAAAATAAGAGAAATAAGACTTTTAAGTTTCTAAATGCCTGGGGGAAATAGTTTACATCTTGAAGGGCTTAAGTCATAGTTTCACTGGAAACTTGTAAAAGGCTGTTTGTGTGCATATGGAACCCAAAATGCACTGAATAACTAAGATACTATTTACTGGTTTTCCTGCTTTTGGCAGTCCCTGAGCATGGAGGCAGTTGCCTATAGTTGCTTGCTTTTCTTTTCAGCTAGTGTCCCCTAGATTAAAAGTCATCTGCAAAAGGAGGGGAAAATCTCAGGGATGGGGGGAACAACAGGCAACCCAAAACTTTTTTTTTTTCCAAAAGGCCTGAAATAACTGATGATGTCCCAGGATGCGTTATGAGTTAGGCAGAGATCTCGGAATTCCTTAAAGATTAAGAGAAAAAGGCTATTTACTGTGTTTGGAAAAAGGTGTCTCAACTGGTTTTGGCCAGGTAATGATGGTTTCCCAAATGGACTGGACTTTGTAGGAACAAATTAATTCTGAAAAGAGCTTTGGGAGAGGAAGAGCATCTTTGGGAAGACATGGAGCTGACCATTTAGGAGAATGTCAGCAATACTTTTCCTTTGTGCAGGAACCGACCACCATGGCAGCTGCCCGCCTGCCTTGTGAGCACTTGCAAAGTATTGTCCCACAATAGGAGAAAGTTTGCCATTAGTTGGAGCTGAATGCTGCAAATGAAAGCACTGTGTGAAGTGGAATGAGGAACTACTTAGAACTGTGTAAAAAATTATTTGGTTTACATTTATAACTTGGCAGCCTAAAGACTTGCAAATTTGGAGTGTGAAACACTGATTTTAGAATGAGCTGGGGACTTTGTTGCTGTAGACCTAGAATTAGTGTTTTGGTAAACCTTGGATGAATTTTTGATGCTTGCTTCAGAGAAATTCTGGTTGCCTCTGCAGGTTTTAACGTTACAGATAGTTTATAATTTTGTTTGTTCAGTTGTCAAGTGCTTTTCATCTTTTTGATGAAGTACTTGCACATTAAGCTCAAGTTGCATTGCTTTGTGGTGTTTAAAGTAAATTTTGAGGTAATGCTAAAAACCCTGGCTGCAGGAAATTAGAGCAGTTCTACTTAGCAGCCCCTGCCCTGCCAAAGAAAGTTTAGCATGCAAGTCACCAAGACAAAACTGGCTCTGTTGTCATCTGTTTCTTATGTTTATGTTTGGCTGGAAATATGTTTTTTTCCCAAAGCAGTACCCATGGCTTTCTCTTTCTTTGATTGTCCGTGACAGCAAATAATGCTGTCTCTAACAGTGAAGTTTGTCATGGTAGAATCTCTCCACAAATAACGGATTTGAAACTGCAGCATGTTCAACCAGTGACAGCTGCCATGTTCTATGCTCAAATTTGGTACAAAAAACCTGTAGGTCCCTGTACAGGATTTCTGTCCCCAGTCTCTGCCTGGGCTCTGTAGGGCCGTTTTATATGTCTGGGACTGTGTAATAGAGTAGCTGTGAGAATTTTTTTAACCCTTGACTTTGAAATAGTAGAAGTCAGGTTAGAAAGTTAATGGCAGTACATCTGATGAGTATAAAATAAAACATATACTCCAGACTTTTGTTATGTAATTTTAAGAATGGAATCTTTATTTGTATTATTGTCGTTTGGATCTACAGGTTTATGAACTACACTGTGCTACAAAATGGAGATTAATGCATACTAAACTGTAATCCACTCATCTGTCATAAAGCTTCTGCTGCAGAACCATATAATTTCCAAACAGAAGAATTAATTATCCAGATAAATTAATTTTTATTAAGTGCTATTGTGTGCAGTGAGCTATCAGAGACCATTCTATGGCAATAAAGTGAGGAAGCAGCTGTCTCTAGCATGCAGCTATGGAACTAATGGGTAAAAAATATCCATCGGCAATACAGAAGTACAAGGAATTACCTTTGAGGCTCAAGAGAGTCAACAAATATGGGTTCAGTTAATTGCTCTGACAGAGTTATGCTATGTAACCTGCAGTGAGTGGCATTGTTTTCCAGCACATTTTTTTATTTTCTATCTAATACTATTTAGTGTAATTTGCATGAAGGTAGTGCATAAAAGCATCTTACCTAGCTGTGGGCAGTCTAGTGTCCCAGGAAGATTGTTTCAGTGGACGCAAGTGATCTATGTCACAGCCTGTCTGGTGGTGCTGAGCCCTCTGTAAGCAATGTTAGTTCTTTTAATTCAGACTTTCTGCTTAAAGTAGCCTGACTTGAAATAAATCAGACTCTTCCAAAAATTCATATGGGCCCTAATGTATGTTTCTTCCTGAGTTCTAACAGTCCAGCCTACCTCAGGGTGTGCCTTTAAAGCAATATCACAGAAAGTGAAACTTTTCTCTGGAATAGATTGCTAATAACCCCTCAGGCATTCCTGTCCATGGCCTACCAACACAAAACTGAATGGTGTTCGTAATAACAGGAGAAAAGCTTTCTGTGTCCCTGTCAGACACAAGATGCCACAATTGAAGTTTCTGAATATAGTGTTTAAAATACCTATTTTCTGTGAAGGAGAAGTACAGGGGATAATTCATCTAGTAAGGCTGAGTGATAGTCAGTTGGCTGCTCCTCTACAATACTTGCCAGTGTAAAAATAAGCTGCAGATGTTTGACACAGATATGGTAGGATATTTAACTTTGGGTTAGAGTTTGCAGATGTCCTGCATTTTGTGGAAGCTAAATCTCTGTCTTAAGGCGGGGAGGCAAGAGGTATGTGGCACCAAACTCTAAGAAGAATGTCCTGTATATGACTAATGCATCCTGACCTGTGGACACTCTCATCCCCTTTGGTGTTAAAAAAACCTGGAAAAGTAGCGTCATCAGCAGTGAATTGTTTCTGTGGTGCAGTTTTGAGAACTGTCATTTGTTATTGGTAGATGAAGGAGTTCAACTGCCAGGTGGTTTTCTTCATCTTATAGAGATGTCCACAGAAGAGGAGAGTCTTGAGTAGCACTTTGCTGTTTTAACTGCATAAGGCATTATTTGTTCCATCAGAGCAGTACTCAGAAAGTGGAGATACATTTGGACATGCAGAATCAATTTCTTGCTTCCCAAGGACTTTTGCTAACAGATCAGCCCAAATGTTTCATCTCTTTAAATTGTTTTAAATCCACTTTAACTGACGTGGTGCAGGGATTTATGTTGTGTGCTGTTTTGGTTTGTCTTCAAAACAATGGCAGTAAAGCTGTTGATTTTGAACTTGATAAGTCTTGAGAAGCAGATAAGGTCTTGTTTCTCTAAAAGCAGTGCTAACAGCTGCGTTTCATTGGATGTGCTTGATGGCAGACACATGACAGACTGATTCATTCACTTTTATAGAGTAGTAACTGATTACATTTTCTCTTGGCTATGGTTCAGCTAAAGTTGCATTTAGTATGCATTGTTTCTTTATCCGAAGTGCTGAGTCATTACTTTGGAAACCAGCTCTCTTGGTTGGATTTCTGGGGGTCTTTGGGAGTAGGGAGAGTATTTTTTTTTGAGTTGGTTGTTTTTTGTTTTTGTTTCTTTCTGTTCTGGGCATGTGTATGTTGGGGAGAAGCGAAGCAATGCTGATTTCGACTTGTTATTACTAATACAGAGGGTTTCTGTAGTTTTAGAATTTAGTTCTGTGACCTTCTTCCTTTCTCCCCACTTCTTCCATCCTGATTTTAACATGATATTTAGCAGGCATTTGTCATTATGCATAATGCACATAGCAGAACAAGTAACATTCAAATTGTTTTATCAGTTGCAGAAGTTTGGTGCACCCTAGAATGTGTGGATCTCGACCCTCTAGATCAAGCATAAATTTGCATATATAATATTTTAAAAGTTAAAATACATTGTGATTGATTCATAGCTCAGTAATTTACATCTCTTTTGGTTTGTTTGTCTAGGAAGACAGCAGGAGCTGGAAGCTGAGGATCAGTATGTGGAGGCTGATCAAGACCTTCACAAAAGGATGGAGCGCTCTGTGCAGCCACCTACAGAAAGGCCCGGGGAGAGGCGAATGGCAGAAATGAAGAAACTGTATGGTGCAGAAGCTGCCAAAATCCAGGCAATGGAGGCTGCAATGCAGCTTATCTTTGACAGAAATTGTGACAAAAAGCAGCCCAAATACTGGCCCATTATTCCCCTTAAGCTGTGAGTAACTAGATTCTGCTCTGACCTGACACAGAGCTGTAGGGTGGGTGCACTGCTGAAGGAGCAAACTGCAGATTTGGGGTTTTGTTGGGTTTTGGGGCAGAGGCTGGCATGGGCAGCATGTTTCTTTGCTCTGTATTCCTTTTACACTGTCAGTCTGCAATTGTCACAGTCTGTTTGGCCAACATACAGTTGTCAAAAAGTAATAGAAGAGATGGTAATATCAAAACTATCTCAAATCATACTTTCACTCATTTAATGCCCACCTGCCGTGACCGTTTTTTATAAAAAACAATTTCTGTACTTTTTGAACTGGGAAAACTTAAAACAAAGTGAAAAAGAAAATTACTATGCGCAGGGACATCCCTTTAGGTCAGGCTGTCCAAGGCCCCATCCAATCTAGCCTTGAACACCCATGTTCAAGGCCAGGTTGGATGGGGCCTTGGACAGCCTGATCTAAAGGGATATCCCTGCCCATGGCAGGGGGGTTGGAACTAGATGATCTTTAAGGTCCCTTCCAACCCAAACTGTACGATTCCATCGTTGTCTTCTCTTGCCATTTAGGAAATTAAGTAGTTCCATTTTTCGGTCTTATTTGACGTAGCAGCATTTGGATCCTGTTTAAAGCAACTCTAATTGAAGTGTTATGTCTGCTAATTTTGGATTTTTTTGAGAATTGGGAGCCCACTGGCCAAGATACAACATATTAAGTTTCTGTAGCCCAGACAGTTGACTTATTTTTTAAAGGTTTAAAATAAAGCAGGAAGTTTTTCTTCCACACTGATACTTGTCTCTCAGGAGTTCCACTCTAAAGAAAAAATATGTAGAAAAATGTTTTAATGAAGGAGAGGGGAGCAGCTTGATGTGGCCCTGTCTGTAAAAGGTCTGCTTAGCAGAAGAGAAACTTAAGATGACAAAGCACTTTTGGATGATTTTTGCCATTAGAAGCATCTCATTGGTTTGAAGCTTTAAAGAAGACAGAATAGTTTGATAGACTAAGGGTGCATCTGCATGCACTGAGTGCTATGTTTGCTTTAGGTGCAGCTTTTCAGTGTTCACCTACATATTACATGCACAACGCTTGAATTTGGTCAAGTTAAATGAGCCTCTGTGTGCACTCCCTCATCTGCACAGGCTACTTGGCTCCGCTTGTGTCACTCTCTACTTCTGGTCAGTTGTGTTTCCACCACTAATAGCTGACCAGGCGGAGTGAAGCACTCAAGTCATCTCTTGTCCCCTCAAAGCTCCTTAGAAAATGGTATCCTGAATGCTTCCAAGGACTTTCTGCAAAGCACTGCTACACAAGGCAATAGTTTACATTAAGCAGCATTTCTGTGACAGGGCAAAGGAACCTTATGGTGTTTCAATTGTCATAAATATTCATGTGCCTTTCTGGCAACAGAGGAAGGTCATGACTGCAATTCTAATTTCAGTTCATGCCCACTATTTCTGGTGTATGTCTGTAGCTTGTGTAGTTTGTAATACGCACCAGCAATTGCTGTGCCCTCTGTCGCAGCCAGCAGCGCCAAAGCAAGTCTGTGGTGCAGTTTGGAACATCTGTGGGTTTACTAGTTGTTACTATGTTTTTTCAAAGCAGCATTTTCACTTCAGCTCCACCTCCTTTGCTTTAGATGTGATAAGGTGGAGTTAAATTGAACGCTGAAATTAAAAGCCCAAAGTACCCAAGAGTTAGTACCAGTGTGATTAGTCTGAAAAACTTATGTGAGACAGGAGAGGGAAAAGGGTTATGAACAGTACTGCATTTATCTTCACTCTTGGTTTTGGCAGGTTTTCAGTGTTTTGTTTGGGTTTCCTTCTGTTAAGCAAATAAATGTTCTTCTTTAACAACTTGTAATTTATATTTATTTTTGTATAAACAAACTTCCATACTTCAACACTCAAGTTCTCAGATGCTAAAGCTTCTTTTAGCTGCTATATTGTTTAAAGAAGGCTGAGCTTGGAGCAAGGACAATTTTAACATACGGAGAAGCGAAAGGTGTGTTGACAGGACTTTTACAGGAATGCCAGTCAACAGCACACACACATGGTATGGTACGAAATGAATGGGAGGGCTCTTGCATCTGCTGGGGAGAAACCCTGTCACAGATTAATGATCACAAGTCTCTCTGTTCCTATTTTAAATTTTTCCAATGTGGTCTCCCCTGTGCAGTTCAGTACAGAAGACAGGAGGAGTAAGACTGGACTGTTCTTACTTTTCAACCCAATTCCCAGTTTTTGCTGTGTTTTTTTTCTGCATTCCACTGGTTCTTCTAGCAGAAGCAGAAATTCTGGTCTCCAGAGGTGTTTGTAGAAACTTCATGTAAGACAAACACTGAATTCCTTTCCTACTTCACATTAAACATAGAAGAGCTTTTTTTTGCCTTTATTTCTTTTCACCATTTCTAAGAGCATTTAATACGCTACATGGGGTTGGAAGTGGAGAGAACTGGATGAAATATTATCTAGGAACTATGTATTTAGGCCTGAAAGGGAGGAATATGCTAGTGCAGACTTAGAGTTGCTGCCAAATAATCTCTTTACTGCTCCTGAATGTCAAGGTATGTTCTGTTGCTGGTAGTTGGCCAGATGTCACTTTTTGCTGGTAGTTCAGTAGAACTCAGAGATTTTGTGTTGTAGTTCTGTTACTCCATCTCTGCGAAATATCTCACAAAAACATGATCGTGGAAGCAGTGCAACTACAACTCAAAAATACCTGTTCAGTCAAGATGTCTGCAACATCCATTTTTCTTGCACATATGTGTTATGCTGCAATCTTTAATCATGGGACAGTGTACTCTGCCCCCCAGTATGATGTTATGCCTGTGATGCTGCAGACTTCATTCTTTCTTACTGAAACATCACACCATCACTTTCACTTGTGGCAACTGCTTGTGCAGTCTGACCCAAATTCTGCTTACTGGTAGCACTGGTAGTGCTGTTTCTTATGAGCTCCAGGAGAGGGAATTACACTCTGAAGTTGCAAGTACAAGTTGTCATACAATTTCATTTCAGAAAATGGTTTCATTTGCTACATGCAAATATGCAAACCAGCCTCATCTTCAGAAGAAGAGTTTGGGATTGGTTGAAGAGACTTTCATTATCAGAGAAAAATGGTAATATTTTTTTTCTACTGAAACCATTCTTTAAAAATAATTTTAAAACCTTTTTTGGTGCAGTATAATTTCAACATGCAAATGAAACAATGACCTCTGTTTCCTCCTGAAAGAAAACCTGCCTACTCTTATGCAGTGGTGGCATTGTCAAGAATGCTCATCCTTTTAGAATTATTTCCCCGTAAAGCAGCTGACAGTTTAGTGTGTCTGTGTATACAGGCAAACTGAGAAGAGATAAAATGTTTTTGATAAGTATAAATTTTCTTTTAATCAGCCTTATTGGTAAGTATTCATCCTTTTTGATGGCAGTCTTGTACAATGGCTAACTGCAAATATCTTGGACTTTGAAGAAGCTTTAATAAAATGAAACCTAAATTTCACAAAGAGCCTTTGTGTAAGATGAGCACATATATAATCCATATGGATTTGTTCACTCATGTCTTTTTCTTTCACTGCAAAAGCTCCTCTCTCAGTCTTTACATGAAATATATTTCAAATATTGACATCTTCATCTACTGCATTAATAAGGTTCCAGCTACTTCAACAGAAATTGAGAAAGGCAAGACACTGATTCAGCCACTTATACTTGGATTTTTAATTACGGTTTTTGGCATGCTGGTCTGAATATTTTGGCTGAAAGATTTACAGAGGGGCCAAGACTATTGCCCAAAATGTAAAGTGCAGTCTGTCAAAAGGAAATATCTAGAATTCTATTTTCCTTCTGATTTCTTAGAAGAGTAAGTTACTAGGAAATACAGTATTTGATAAAAAATGTGTTCGTGCTGTAGCAAAATTCTATCTTCATGTTTGTGTGCTAGTTTATAAACCATCTACATTGTCTAACCTGCTTTGTTGTCTCCTGTGGTCCTGCCTAGATAGTCCAAAGCAAATTCAAGGAGAACAAATTCTCATAGGCTTTCTCCTAGGAAGAATAGCAGCTTGTGAGGGAGTCTCAGCTGCTCCTGAAGGATGATTACAGCTAGGGTATGAAGTTCAAGGCCTTGCATCCCTTTATATATTCTCACATAGCTGGAATTGCTGAGCTGGTACAGAGGCTCATGCACTGGAAGTCTGTGTAGGTGATAGCCTGTGACATTGCTATTTGGCTGTTCTTTTGAAGACCTAGCTGTTGTAGCAGAAGAATTGCTTGGACCTAGTCCGTTCCTTGCAGCAGGTGAGCCAACATGCATCAGCCTCAACTATTAGTTTTGGCAGGGCAGGAGCAGTGTAGAAGTCTTTCTTGACTAAAAGCGGAGAAAGACTTACTCGTCTTGAGCTTTGAGTGTGTGACTGAGATTCCCTGTGGATGGATTCTATTACAGTCATGGAAGGATTTTTTCCCCTTTAATCATGAATCATTTTCTTCTAAGAAAGCGAGCAAATAGAATAAGTGAGAACACACAAAGTTTTTGAAAAGATAATACTTTTCAGCCTCATAATGCCACTGCCTCTGCTGGTTTCCTAAACTACACTGAGATCTTCTGCCTACAAAGCCTTTTGAAAAGCCAGAATATACAAAACTGCTGTCCTCTGACTGTTGTTTACAGCTGTCCCAAAGAAATACCTTTGTGGGGAGGGATGAGTAAAGTGGAAAGGATTGGAAGGGCTTTTTTCCAAATACAGTTCAGAGTGGTCCTCCTTAATTTTTAGACTTTGTTTTAAATAAAAGCAACAGTTTGCCAGAATCTGGGTTTAATAAAGAAATGAGGCAAAGTCTATCAGGGTCTGTTAAAAATTGATTTACAGCACTTGTTGTACCTTACTGGAAGCTGGGAAGGGGAAACAAACTATTGCTTTATTTGTGTAATTTTCATATATCATCCTCCAGATGGTTGCCATCAGGTGATGGCAAAGGAAGCTAGCCTGTGTTCTGATCTGTTTATAATGATCTTCAGAATATTTCCTGCTGCTTATATTGAAGATCAAGATTGAAATACCAGTCCTGAGTTTCAGCTTTCAGGTATCCCATTTATCCTTTTTCCTAGGTACAGAAGTCACCCCTGTGGCTCAACTCCACCAAAGTTGTTGCCATTCAGGTCTGGCAGCAGATCTTAATTGCATGATCCCTCCCTGCTTTGGTATAATAGCAGTCCTTTTGCATTTCTTTCATCAGGCATGTTAGCCAGCTCTCTTTTATTACAAAACATCTAGAAAAGGATGTGTTTATTTTCCTTCTAACATTCATTTTGGGCAAACCCACAGAAGAGTTTATTCCAAGATTTCTTATGATTTTTTTCATTGCTACTTACTATGTGAAAGTTAGTGTTTTGAGCTTTCAGGTTTGCAGACATTGTGCCAAGGAGCACACTTGCACGGTTCAGTTCATACCCTTTGCTTCAATGTGAACCATAGCAGGAATTAAGATTCAGGCTCAAGATTCAATCAAGTCTTTTGGTCTAGACATGTACAAGCATCCAGCAAGAAAAACTCCATGCTTTGTCTTTCATTAATTTTGCTTCTCACATAACTACCTCGAGTAACCACATCATCTAATCCATTTCAGAAATTAATTAGGCTCCACTTTAAAATGAATTCCATTTACTGTTACCCCCACTTCTGCCGTTTAAGACTGCATGGCCTACTTGGCACTTGCAAAGCATAACAGAATACCGAGACTTTCACAACCTTAAGTTGTTCTTTGTCAGAGAGCTCCAAAAATCTAAAGATGGGTACAGACTACGTATCTTGGCAATTGTTTTTGTATTAATTATAGTACTGTAATGTCCTCCCCCTGGGCAGAAGGAAAGGAGTTACTGTTGTGACAGAAGGAAATGCTTGAAGTATATTATTACTTAAGAAATAATTCATCAAAGGCCACACTTCTGGTCTATGACATATTCCATGTAGTAGTTAAGTTATAACCAAAGGCTCCCACTATCTTCCTTTCAAGCAAAGTGGTGAGGTTGAGCTAAAACTTAAGCCAGATATGCTGCAATGCACTTGAAACACAAAAGATTGATGAGTTGCTCCAAACAGAATAATCCTTACATGACTGCAGAGTATAAATCTGAAATGGACTGTAAACCAAAAGCAATTGGGAAAAAATATATACTCTGCATAATCATCACATCTGGGAATATAAGAATATTCATTACTTGCTAACAATTTTCTGTGTATCTAATGAAGTTAGGATTTCCTGTAGTGACCGATCACCCTGCACTAGAGACAAGGAAGTATTTGTTTGATACAGTCATACTGAGCATAATGTGAGATTTTCATTTGTATTGCTCTGCCACAGAACTGTGTTGCAGCAGTGCCACAGCTTGTTTGTGGCCCTCTTTTGGTGTCACTGCCCGGAGCATTCCAGGGGCACACATTATGTCCTCTCTTGGCACATCCTCCAGCTGAGCAACAGTCAGAGTGGCTGGTTTTATCATTATATATTGGTCTTTGGTTTTTTGCTGAGCATTGAACTTGGAACATGCAAACTATTCTGCCCATTTCAAGGCTTGCGCTGGCTCTGAAGGTCATGATGCCGAGTGTGTGATCTGTGTGATGTGGCTGGGTACCATGGCCATGATATCATAAATGCCAGATGATGAATTCATTTCAGGGACACACCAGAAAGAACAGCTGCATTGTGCTACAGAAACTCTTTAATCCAGAACTGCTCTCCTCTACCAGCAAAGAAAACTGAGGAATGACTGACAAAATGAGTGCTCAGTGCTCCCTCCTTTGTTTGTTCTGTTGAGCACATCCCTCTTCAGATCATCTACAGCTCCAGTATGAGAACATAAACCTGTATGTAGGTGCAGAGTGCAAAAGTGCTTCTACAGACAACTTTTAAAGAGATTAGTTTTTATTTGCCCTTCACAGATGTGTTTTACTATGTAGACCCGCTCTATAAAGATGTCCTACACTTTCCCTGTCAACAGCAGTTAAATCTTGTTTGGAAGGAGGAAAATAGTTGCCTTGCTGTAGTCTCTTCCCTTCAATAGCTTTTTTAGTCCTGTAGCGTTACTTGCATTATTCAAGTCTAGCAAAATGAAATCTGTTTCTTCAGCATGGCTATGGCTAAAGCTTTTTTGTGGTAAATACATAGATAGTAATTAACTGCGCCAATGGTTTGTGTTACATTATGGAAACAGTCGTTCCAAGCATAGCCAGCAGTGTGATAATCCTGTCAATGTAGCAGAACTGTTCACTTCAGTCAAAGAAGATACCACATCCTACTGGAATAAAACATACCATAAGCTTCTGTTGTTGAAACTTTAAAATACCATATTAAAAACCCAGTAATTGAACAGTTTTATTTTGCTAGTTTAACTTCCTTTATGCCAGGCTTTTGAAGTGTGCAACAATGTAAAACCATTGTAATGCTAGAAAATATACTACAGAATCTCAAGTAAAGTGCAGATTTTTTTTTTCTAGTACGGTATCCAAAATGATAATAATAATTATGAAGAGGAAGTATTAAAAAAATCCTTTGTTGATTTTCCAATATTATTTTAATTTCTTGGTTTCCCAAAATAAAATTTTAAAGTTTTTTTAGTGCTTCTTAGCTGAGCAACCTTAAATGTGAAAAGCTCAGCAGCTTCACTTTGCAGAGCTTGAAATAACATCTCAGTGCATACTGAATGTAGAAAGAACACCTATGCTGCCTCTACCATTGCTGCCATCCACACAAAGCTGCCTGGGATTAAAAGGATATGCACTGTGATGCATTTTTAAAGGTCTTTTCCAACCAAAATAATTCTATGGTTCTAAGATTTTTCTGTGTTGTAGTTTAACTCCAGCCAGCAACAATAGCACCACGCACCTTGCTCATACACACACAGCACCACCTCCAGTGGGATAGAGAGGAGAACAGGAAAAAAATAAGATTCATGGATTGAGAAAATACAGTTTAATAGGACCGCAAAGGAAGAGAGAATAATAATGAAAATAAAATATACAAAACAAGTGATACACGATGCAATTGCTCACCACCTGTTGACTGTTACCTAGCCTGTCCCAGAGCAGCAATATCCACCCCTTGGCCAACTCCTCCCAGTTTATATACTGAGCATGACGTCATACGGTATGACATAACTATTCGGCCAGTTTGGGTCAGCTGTCCTGGTTATGCACCCTCTCAGCTTCTTGTGCACCTGCTAACTAGCAGGGCAGCCGAAGCAGAGAAGTCCTTTGCTTAGTACAAGCACTGCTTAGCAACAACAGAAAACATCAGTGTGCTATCATAGAATCATAGAACAACCACGTTGGAAGAGACCCACCGGATCATCGAGTCCAACCGTTCCTATCAAAGTTCCTATCAACGTTCTTTTCATGCTAAACCCAAACCTCTGCACTATGCCAGTTACGAGGAAGAAAACTAACTCTATCCCAGCTGAAATCAGGGCAGTAAACTGAAACCCAGACATTCTGGCAATGTTCATCATACTTTAGATCTCCAAGGATCAAGCTGAGCAGTTTCCAGGGTTTCTCATGCCTCAGTCATTTTCAGACTCCCTATGCTCTCTTCTTGCTCCTTCATCTTTTTCACAAAAGCTGCTTCCTAGCTGGTGTCCCTCCACCCCAATGCATGCTCTTCTGCAGCTTGATTCTATTCTCTCAGCTCCTACACTCCTGCCTGCCTCCCACAAGCAAGGCATGAAATGTTCCCCAGACACTCAGCAGCCAGCAAAGCAAATGAGAAAGATTATTTCAGACGGCCAGTAAAAAGTCAGTACCTCTGGCACCATAATGCTAAAGGCCAAAAGTACCAGGGCCTTTCCCACAGCTCTGTCCCTGAAGTGGTGGTGGTGGAGGGAAGATCACTTGCTCCTCTCTTCCTAATTGAACCACAAAACTCCTCACCGCTGTGCAAATGCTAGGAAGGGTGTCACTGCCAGTTCATCTCTCCACACTGTGAGCAGACTCCAGGCAATCACCCATGGTAAATATCCCCACTTCTCTGAACTACTGACTGAACCCTTTCTAAAGCTGCAGGGCAGTGAAACTACCACGATACTGTTGAGCACCAGGGGAAGCTTCTGTAAGGATTTTCCCCTAGTGGGAGGGACAATTACTGGATACAGAGCCTTGGACTTCATAATCCATCTGTTTAATTTATAGTGTATCTGAACAGTACATCTTTGTCAATTCCATTTCTCCCATGGCAAGGCGTAACTGTAATTTAGAAGCTCAGCCATTTGAAAGACCAACCATGCTACGAAGATCTATTCCCACACAGCAGATGAGGACATTTCTAAGGCAGTTTCTCAAATTAAGAATGATTTTATCTCTTTTTTTTTTCTCTCTTTTCATTCCTCTTTTGCCAGCTGGCATTCCACTTTCTACTTTTCCAGCGAGCATTGCTTCAGCTCAGCGTGATCCTTCAGAGGGGGAGCAGTAGCCTATTTAGAGCTTAAAACACATAGTGATTTACTGGCTGGAACCCCAGAGAACAACCTAGCAAGAGGCTGATGAGGGCACTTGGCCAGATCATCTCCAAAACACTACTGTTAAAAGAACCTGATATGCATGCTAAGTAAACATCAAATATGCAAAACCCAACACATGTAACATGCAGATAATAGCATAAGGTAATGGCCCTATCTCCAAATAAATAATAGCACTTTCATAAACAAGGCAGTTCCAGTATTTTCTATTTACTTTCAACATCGCCTGAATAGGCCATATCTATAATTTACTAAAACTCACACAGGCTCCAGTAAGACTAGGATTTAGTGTTAGACCTTGGCTAAAACAAATGGATAAAATTTTTCACACAAACAGGCAAAAATCTCTAGAATAAATGTGATCCAGGAAGCAATTATATAAAGGCGTTGATAATTTCATTTGCATATAAAATAATAACAAGAACAGAAGCTAAATTATCCCACATATACAGAAACCCTGGGCTTTCAGGATTGGCTACTCATTATTCTCTTGTCATATAAAGCAATTCAGTCTGCAGCTGCATTTCTGTCTTACAAATCCAATTCAATCAAGAGAACCAAAACATCATTAGCAAACCTACTGATTTATCCACCAGTAAAGTGCTGATACAAGCTTCTATTCCTGCCACTAATAAATTCTCTACATAGCAGTGTTTGCTCTCTCTAGGGATCTCCCATTATTCTAATGGCTACAGTTTTCTAACTTTACTTGCTGGTATTCTTAAGCTTGAAAATCTATGGTTCAAAGCCTGTGGGAGTCATAGGAAAGAAAGGACGCAAGCCACCAGCATGTACACAGCCGCTTCAGAGATGGGGCTATGTAGTACTGCAGGTGAAGTAGTAGCTGGTGCCTTAAAAATAGCTGTAATAAGAACTTTGTTTTCCTTTCTGAAATATAAATATTGTCTCTTAGTTTGTTCATCGCTTCCTCTCCCTGTGTCCCTCAGTGTGCTTGCTTCTAGAGTCTTGCCTCCTCTGTATCTTTCCCTGGCTCCTCCTTGGTTTGTTGTTTTAATTGCCAGATTGTTGATCTCATTCACCTCTGCTCTGGCCTTGCTTCTCCAGAAATACAGCAGCTCTGAAAGCCAATGCTAGGTCTTGTCTCCTGTTCCTCCTGCACGTCACACAATTATGGAATGAGAATGGTTTGGGTTGGAAGGGACCTTAAAGATCATGTAGTTCCAATGACCCTTAGCATGGGCAGGGAAACCTTCAGCTAGAGCAGGTTACTGATCATCTTCCACTAGATCACCTACCTCCAGGCATCCTAGTGGTCACCTCCAAGCCCATCACTGCATCATCCTATTGCTGCTTTCATGTACATGACCCCTTACACACTACTTCAAGGCCTGGGCATGTACTTCTGCAGCTTTTTCAAGGTGGGCTCCAAACAGGGAAGGCCCGAGGGCTGCTAGAAGTGCTGTTGCCTTTTCGAAACAATTTCCCAGGCTGCATTTTCTGTAACTTCTTTAATGGTTCTGGGTCATTTTGTCTGCTGGGTTCATGTGATATTTGGTTTGTCTATGTCCCTTTCATCTTTTAAACACAAAGAAGTTGCTTCCTTGGAATACGGGAGGCCGGAATTAATGTTCTAGGTTATCTGGCAGCTAAGAAAGACTTGAGTTTGGCTTGAACTGAATTTTAAAAAAGTACAAGAAGTAAGTATGCAAATCCACCTATGACAGTAGCCCGTGTTTAATAGAAATTTAATTAAAAGTTCTGTTACATTCTTGGAATTGTACTATTTTTCTGTTTGCTGAATATGATATCCAAGATGACAAGAGTTAAGTAACAAGATTCTTAAGAAAGGGGAACTTTATTTAAAAAATGCAGGATCTCCAATCTATCTTATATATGCTATAAATGAAAGATAAAATGATTGCTAGTGCAAGACCTTGACACTTTCATTTACTTTTACATTTCTCCTAATTGGAGAATGGATATATATGGATGACCAGAGTGTTCTGCTTTTTCATTTTTAATTATATGCTCAGGCATTTGCAAAATTCATTGCCTGGACTGAAAACAGGAGGAAATTGTTTATGTTTGGAACAGCTGTTACAATTTTCTTGAGAGAAACTCCATGTTTATTAGTCTAGGGAATAAGACATTAAACTCATTTTCCAAAAGTAAGATTTAATATCAAACTTCATCACTTTGTTATTTTTCAAGTTACTCAGTTGCTTTCTCATCCTGGTTAGGTTTTCCTGGAGGGTTCTCATTCATCTGGTCTGAGTGGCGTGTGCTTTTTTATTCCCGAGTGTCACATTTCTGACAGGTCTAATGCATTTGGCTTTCTGTGAAATCAGAGGGAAGCAAAGCATTTCCATTATACCAGCAGACTCGGAACCATACTTTCCTTCCAAAACCCCACTGAGCTGATGGAGGACATCATGTCAGTCCCAGTTTTATTACCTACCAGTGAAGGACCTGCTGAGTTTCACCAGCTGCCATTGCTCCCACCACACGGGGGACACATCTTCTGCAGCCTGGTTGCACGATGCTGGTGCACTGTGGGGCATCCTGAGCGAGTTACACCACTGTTGAGTTACTGACTCATTCCCATCTTTCCTCCAATATATTACATTTTTGCCACAAACTACATTTTCTAGCAGTGGACCACAAAGTGTGAAGAGCATTAAAGAAGCAATAAAATATTGTGTGTGTTTGGCTGGGGAGGGAACAACAAAACAAAACCCCAATCTGCATTTTAAAACGTATATTGGTAGAAAACTAAAGCTGGGTAGTCCATTATTACAGAATTTAACTCAGCTTGCTGACACGGTTTAAGTCTTAGGCACCATTCGTGTTTACAAAGCAGAATTAAAACCTGCAATATTTTACGAGCTTGTGCCTATTGACAGAAGTGAAAAGAATTAAAACTAAAATGAAATCAGCTGGCTGTTACTCAGCCTGCACTGCCCAATTGGATCAGGAAAAGTGTAAAAACGAGTCTTGCAGTTTTCCTTCCCAGTTCTTTGAGTTTGATTTTCAGTTTGGAAAAAAAAAATTTTAAAAAGCCACCTGAGAATGTTCTTAAATGCTTGCCATCAAAAGAGTTTTCTACTTTGGAAAAAGAGAGTGAGCCTTGTCTCAAAATGTACTTTTGCCAGGAATTCTGTCCTGATTACACAGCCTTGGAGCACTTTCTTGGGTGGGCGCCATACTCAAGTTATTGGATGACAGCCATGTGTTCAACAGTCTTAAAATAAAGTCTATTCCCTTAATTTGCAAGTCAGCATAAAACTTAGGGTAAGCCTATTGATACCTCTGGAGGGTGGGGCTAACATACATATGTATGCAATTATTTTCAGGATATTGCAATGAGTACATACAGACTCCCACAGAAGTTGCTCTGAAGTTGAATGCTAATGATCCTTGAGTGTGCATTTTGCCTCGGCCTGGTTTCTTCATTTGCAAATTATTCCACATTCAAATATCCCCATTGGTGCTAATGAAAATGTTGGATAATCCATACATTTGAGTCAGCTCCTCCTAAAGAGACTGGCTTCTCCAGCCCACATGATCCCAGCCCACAACATAACAGGAACTTAGCAAAGAACTTCAGTGAGTGTTTATAACCAAGCTTGCTAGGCTGAACCCATCATCTCTGACCATACTCAAGTGTAGTGGTTTTAGTTTACCTTCCTTTATGGTTTAGAGTTAGGTGTTCAGAAAAGCGTGACTCTCATAGCAAGAGGTAAGACTTTTCTCTGCCTCACTTTGAGAAAGGATTGTCAGCATTTCTCATCCACACTTCACAGACAAACCAGGGAAGACAAAAAAAAGGTGGGCTGCACGTAGAAGGAAAGGTCATACTGACTTGTATTCCTTCTGTGTTATAAGCATCCAGTTTTAGAGATGATAGTTTACTCTTTCACTGACAAGCTTTCTGCTCTGTGTAATGCCTTACTGAAACCTTCTTTCAGACATTATATTATCTCCTAACTGGTCCCTTACCAGGTATGGGATACCTATGTGGCATGCATGTAGAGAAAGACACAGAAGCAAGTGTGCATATCCAGAATAAAACCAGCTAATATTACCATCCCCTTCCCTCTGGTCTTCCCCCCAGACTCATGAACACTAACAGAACAGCCATGCACTCAAGCAAAAAATACTGTTCTTAGGGTAAGCTCCCTCACACAGAGCTAAGTGAATGATGATTCTTTAGTTGCCAGCGGTCCTAATCTAAACATGAATCCTTCATTTTTTAATGATATAGTCTAATTAGGTTTTTTGTATCATTAAAATCATAAAGTGACATTGGTTATTCCACAAGTTACTTGGGGTTTATGAGACAGAAATGAGTCTATCTTTAATACTGAAGTTGTATTTAGTACTCCATAATTAACAGCAAAATGGTAATCACTAATTTTCAGATAAAATTAACTATGGTTCATTGGGAAAAAAAATTATGCATTCTGTTGAATATATAATTATATCTATTCTAAAGCAATCACTACTCATATTTACATATTGAGCAACAGTTGCTGGAAATATGACCTACTTGCTAATAAGAAGCAGTTTTCATTTTAAAGAGTATTTATTCCTTACACTATTGTACCTGCGTGTTAAAATCTAGGAGGACTATCTACATGCTAGCTAAACCATTAAGTTACTTCTTTTTTTTTTCTTAATCTTTTCCTTTATCTCTTTTCCCCCAGACTACGTAGTACCAGTGATCCGAACAATTTTGTTCAGCATTTTGCTGGATGAACTTTGCAAACAGATCTCTGCAGCGAGTATTAAGAAAGGGTTTTGGTAGCAGCAGTTTGAGTCTAAAGCGGATCAGCTTCATATAAAAAGTACAAATGACATAGGAGAGCGTGAGTCATTCCCTTTAATCTACACCAAGATGCTGAGTTCAAAACACAAAAAGGTCACCACTTCTTTGCACGCAGATGACAGTACAAAGTGATCCAATTGTCATCTTATTTCTCTTTGACATCTGTGGCTTCTGTAACAGTACTTTGGATGGAAGACAAAAATCTCAGCATACCTCAACTGTACATGGAATCACAGAAACTCGAAACAGAGAGGATGGATGAACCCCCTTGAGAAAGGCCACAGAGAACACTCACTATAACTAAATCTGATTTTATCACTTCTTATTCCCTTAAATCTGAAGTACACCTGTGTTAACATTAAAAGGGAGGCTTTTCTGTGAGTCTCCAATTGTATAAGGTTTTGGAGATTCACAGGATTTTTGCAAAATTAAGTGCAGGAGTGGCACCCTAAAGACTCTCTCTAATTCTCTGGAAACTGGTAATGACTGCTACCCACAGGCATTGCCTCTATAGCAGTCAGAAGAAGTAATATTCATGATTAACCCTTAGCTTCACTGCTAGTAGATAAAGCCATGGGAGGCGTCTCACATATGGCCAAAGATAGGACACGACAGGTATAAACCGAGAATCCATCAAAGCAGGCATCCCACTAGAACATCTTTTTATTAAACTATTATCTTTAATGCAACTAAATGTTTAGTCCAAGCTAAAACAATAAGTGGAAACATACTGCCTCTGATTCTTTCAGTTGGAAAGATTTCCATATCTAGGGCAATCTGTCTAGTTAGACAGCCTGAGGAAAGACAGTAGCAGTGGAAGATAGATAAGCAAACAGGTTGCTGTCCACAAGGAAAACAGGGATTTCTTTTAGAGATAGGATATTCTTTACTGGAGAAGTGAGGAGACAGATGGAGCTCTCAGAATCTCTTTCACCACTGATAGCTGGAAATGGTCAAACAGGGTAAAATATGGATTTTCAACTTGATAGTGTGGTCTCAGTTGTAACTGATAAGACACTCGTGTTCCATATTACCTCTCCTTGACTGATCTTGAGATTGAAGTTTAGCTTAGGTTTTCTTCTGCAAATCAGACTGCCTGTTAAAAACACCTCCAGAGAAGCACAAACTGCTCCAATCTAGGTTAGGAAATACACCAAGCATATTGGTACAGAGAATGATCATGTTTCTTTAAGTACCTGATATCACACACTACAAATAGAGAAATGTTTGCAGGTTGTTACCCAAGCTATGGAAAAGGTTTTGAGCTTTCAGCATAGACAACAAATGACATTAATCAATGCAGAATTCTAACCTTCCTCTTGTCTTTTACAGATTAGATTTGCAACTCTTTTTTACATTCCCCCAAGATTGGCAGGATCAGTCTGATTTCCAGTATAATTTAGAGCAAGTCTTCAGCACTACCTTATGGCTACCAGCTCTACTAGCCAAAGAGCCATTTAGCTACCGAGACTCGCTGAAATGCTGCACACTCCAGCCTTTCTCCTTCCTGTTACGTACTAAATAAGAGAAAGAGCATGGACCAGAATCTAGTCATAAGCCTTTCCCAAGTAGGGAAGGACCTGTTTATACAGACATCTTAGTTCCGAAATGAAATCTGTTAGTTTCTGCTCCTAGTAGAAATTCCAGCTAGGTATTCCTGCCTTCTTCACCTCATTTGAGTATTGTGATGCAGTTTTTTTAAGGAACCAAAACTTCTGACATCATCCCTGTCAGCTTCTTCCTCCACTTGTCAGAGACTCGGTACCTCTGAGAAGTCCCTGCTGACTGAGCCATAATCAATATAAATATCAGTCAAAGCTGTTGTTTGCTTTGCTCTTTGACAACAAAAATGACCAACATTTCTGAGGATGACAGAAAGCTAACAAAGCACAGCTTGTCCCTTCTCTCACTGCATACGTGCTAATATGGACAACTTCTGCACCATAGGAATGTCTACCTGATACTTGGGTCCAAGTACGTCAACGCAGTCTGGATAGCACTGATCATGTTGACCAGCTTCCCTTGCACAACCAGTCTCATGGATTTCCATGATGCAAAATAACCCATAAGTGCAAACACAGGTCGAATCAGAGACCTGTCTTCCAGCTGATACTAATATTAATCAAGCAGTATGCTGCAAGAACATCAATTAAACTATAGAAACTATTTTTTAAAATATAATGAATGTATACCCTCATAGTAAGACCTGGGTGCCTTCAGTTCCTGTCATATTTCAGTGCTACTTAGCCACTCTAGTTAAGGGTCATGTGCTATTTGCATAATTAATCTCATTTTTCAAAGGTGCATAGCTCATCTACTCTTAATTCCCAGTGGAGACTAGAAGCAGATTGCTAGTGATTGGCTTTGGTATGATTTCTTTTTCCCATCTTATGAAATGGCTCACCTAATCAATCCACTTATTACCTCTTAGAGAAGAAGCATTTACTCTCCGGTGCTGCAGAGCTTGCATGGTGTTGGGCCTGTAGTCTTTACTGGAAAAATGCATGTTCAACAATCAGATCTAGTGGGAGGTGTCCCTACCCATGGCAGGGGGGTTGGAACTAGATGATCTTTAAGGTCCCTTCAGACCCAAACCAGTCTATGATTCTATGATGTGTTCCCTAAGCAATGCAAAAGCTTCAGATTATTTTTGCCCTGAGAGACATTTTTCTTATAATGGAAAACAAGACATAGCTTTAACATCATAATTTTCTGTATGAGCACAGACACACACTACTTCAGAAGCCGAAGCTTGAAATTGCCAAGTACGGACTAATTCTCCTGAAAAGCAGTGTTCGTGTTTTAGTCACGCCTTTGCCTTCGTGTTTTATTAATATGCATTCTGAAGCAATCTATCTCACTTAGAGGAGAATAATATGGTTATATCATTTAATAGATCCATTTGTTAATAATCATGGGAGAAGATGAAGTGTATATCCTTACATTCAATGTAAATAACAGAAAACGCTGATACTATTATCATGATAAAGAGGAAGGAAATGCAGCCAAATACCCAATTAATGTAAATCAGCACAATCTGATTGATATTAGTCACCATGGATGCGTTTCTTCTCACTGAAGAGCTGGCCTTTGCATCTGAAGCAATCAAATCACAGTGATGGTCAAAGTCCAACTTAGAAAAGGAACTAAAAGGCAGACTTGGCCGCTCTTGCCTGTTCCCATCGCCTGCACCAGGGCTCGTTCCCATGCGGCACCATTACGCATCAAAATTGTAATGTATCAGAAAGGCATGACCAGCAGGTCCAGGGAGGTTATTCTCCCTCTGGATTTGGCACTGGTGAGATCGCACCTTCAATCCTGTGTTCAGTTCTGGGCCCCTCACCACAAGAAGGATGTTGAGGCTCTGGAGCGAGTCCAGAGAAGAGCAACAAAGCTGGGGATGGGGCTGGAGAACAAGTCTTGTGAGGACCGGCTGGGTTGTTTAGCCTGGAGAAGAGGCGGCTGAGGGGAGACCGCGTTGCTCTCTACAACTACCTGAAAGGAGGTTGTGGAGAAGGTGCTGGCCTCTTCTCCCAAGTGACAGGGGACAGAACAAGGGGGAATGGCCACAAGCTCCGCTAGGGAAGCTTCAGGCTTGACTTCAGGAAAAAACCATTTCATTGGGCACTGGCACAGGCTGCCCAAGGAGGTTGTTGCATAACCTTCTCTGGAGGTGCTTAAAGGACAGGTAGATGAGGTGCTCAGGGACATGGTTTAGTGATTGAATGGAATTGTTGGACTCGACGATCCAGCGGGTACTTTCCAACCTAGTGATTCTATGACTCTATGATTATTTGTGCCTCCAACATGGCTCGGTATGGAGGGGGATTACCAGCAAGCTCCCAGCGGAGAAGCCACCCACGTGCCCCTAAACCACCCCGGTCTGTCACTCAGGGGTTCCCTTCACCGGTTTTCCCCAAAGCTCAGATACGTTTCTCGCAGTTTTTAAGGAAAGGAGCAAGTCACGCAAGGTCGTCGGGCTCGGAGAGTCACCCGAGGCAGCGAAATAAGGAATGAGGAGCTAGGTGTTACTGCAAGAACGCCGCGCTGGGGCAGAGCGCCCTTGCGGCTCTCGGAGAGGGGCACTAAGAAGCAGCCGCCTCTGAAGGTCGCGGGTGCCCTTAGCGGGGAGCGGGGCGGGGGTCCCGGCCGGTGACAAAACCCCGGAGCGAACCCCGTCCCGGCGCCAGCGAACGCGGCGGAGCCCGGGACACCCCGTGGCGGGGCGGGGGCGGCGGGGGCCGCGGGGCGGCGCTCCCAGGGCCGGGAGGCAGGGAGGCAGCGGCGCCGCCCCCGTGCCCGCAGCCTGCGAGCTGCCGCCGCGCCGCCCGCCAGAGACACAGCCTGAGCCCGCACCGAGCCCGCACCGGGACACAGACATGGGTGAGCGGCCGGGGGGGGCCGGGGGAGACGGGGGGGCAGCGGGAGCTGGGGCCGCAGGGGGAGCCGGGGGTGCAAGGAGTGCTGAGGGTGCAAGGGGTGCAGGGGGGCAAGGGAAACCCCCGCTGCGGGGATGCAGGGGGAGCCGGGGGTACGAGGAGTGCAGGGGGAACTGGGGGTGAAAGGGGAGCCCCCGCTGCAGGGGTGCAGGGGGAGCTGGAGGTGCAGGGAGAGCAAGGGGTGCCGGGGGTGCAGGAGTTGCAGTGGGGAGAGAGAGAGAGCCGGGGATGCAAGAGGGAGTCGGAGGTGCAAGGAGTGCAGGGAGAGCTGGGAATGCAGGGGGAACCCCCGTTGCGGAGATGCAGGGGGACTCCCCGCTGCAGGAGGTGCAGAGGGGAGCCGGGGGTGCAAGGAAGACCTCTCGCTGCGGGGGTGCAGGGGGAGCCGCGGCTGCGGGGAGCGTGGGAGCGGGGCAGCAGCCTGTTGCCCACCTCGGAGGGACGGGATGGAGGCGCCTGCCCCGCCGCGGCTGCTGCCGTTGGAAGTCGGCGGGAGCGGGGCGGGGGCGCTCCTGGATCTGCCAGGCACCGGGACCTCGCCGGCTGCTGAGCGTTCCCCCTTCCCTAAAAAACAAAAAAGAGAAAACCAAAAGAAATTAGTAGTAATGCAACGTGCTGGAGCTGTAGTTTCTTGGAGGCGTTTGTGCGCAGCCGGCATGGAGCGTGTGTGGCCCCGCGGGAGCCGGGGGGAGGCTGGGCTCGCCCCGGGCAGGGCTGTCCCGGCCCCGAGCCCCCCGTCCCCATCCCCATTCTCCATCTCGATCTCCATCCTCATTCTCCATCTCTATCTCCATCCCCATCCCTATCCCTCACTCCATCCCCATCCCTATCCCTCACTCCATCCCCATCCCTATCCCTCTCCATCCCCCTCCTGGAGCTTTGGGGCGATTCGGGGTCACTCCTGTTTCCCTCCGGGGGTCCCGCTCAGCGCCCTTGGTGCGGTTCAGGCTTTGCCGAGGGGTAAACGCTGGGGACCGGGAGTGGACGTGACTTTTTTCTTTTTTTCCAGGTGGGAAGTGTTGAGTACAGGCACGATGCGTTTTGGTGTGAGCGTTAGGGAATCCCGTGGGGCACAGGGATAACTTGGCGTGCTTTTCCCTCCTGTAGTGGTGGAGAGAACTTGGATTCCATGGAAAGTGGCAGCTTCTGCTGCCGAACTGACAGGGAGGGAAGCGCTCATAACTTTCATGACTGCTTAATTCATTTGGATCTGTTGTTGGTTGAAGGGGATGCTTGCAGGATGCGAACGCTGTGGGTGCGTGTTAATTCACTCAGAAATTTATAGAGGGGGGAACACTGCAGGGAGAGACATTAAGAAGCAGGCGCCTCTGAAGGTCAGGGGTACCGTTAGTGCCCGGCATCTGAAGCGGAGAGGGGCAGGGGTCCTGCTGGGCATGTCTCCGGAGGGAAGCACTCCTTGCTAAGTTTGTGAGTGCATTAACATGAGTAGAAGTGGGGCCCTGGCAAGGGAAGGGTTCATCCTGCTCATGGGTCGGTCCATAGACAACACAGCTACAGCTCTCGCCTCCTTTTAGCATGGTCTGCTTCCCGTGAGCATTCCTTTCAACCAACAATAGATCCAAATGAGTTAAGCAGTGATGAAAGTTATGAGGTTTGGGGGATCATAAAAGAAAAAATGGTACAGCATTATCTTTGGTCCTGTTTGCCGGTGGCGTATTCTTGCTTAGGGGTTACAGCTGCTAAAGCAGAGCTATCAGTGCATGATTGTGTTTTAATATGCACATACTGATGCTGGCACTGTCTCTGGTTTTAATTAAGGAGAGGAAAAAAATTAAAAGAATTAATTACTCGGCCAAAGCCAAAGGAAGCTGACAGAATTCCTATGGTTGCTACTTTGTTAAATTAATTCGCATCACCTAATTCCTTAATTTCTAAATGCTTGTTAACTGGTTTGTTCCGTAGCTTAGTGAAGATCAGACTCCTGTAGTATTACAGTCTTTTTTACTAAGTATTTTTGAAGTTTCCAACATCCCTCTCAGTGTGTGTTAAAGTATTGATTCCTGCTGCCCCTGCAGCTCTGAAGGCTGAAACAGACAAACCAGCAGTTTATTGGCAGCAGAAAGCTTATTTTTTGTGTATATATTCCGCCACTCGCTTTTTAGACTGATTTCCCTATGTGAACTTCTGATATTAAATGAAACTGTAAAGTTGATGGGCTCTCCATGTCTGTATTTTAGAGTCCTTCCACTAACATACACTTTTTCTTTTTCACTGCCATGGACTGATGTCGAATAAATCTTGGAATGGAGATGGAAGGGAAAGGAATGTTTTCAAGTGTCCTGGTAAAAGAAGTGT
>WAAB01008296.1:43996-140120 GCA_013389865.1 Piaya cayana
GGGGGTGCAGGGGGAGCCGCGGCTGCGGGGAGCGTGGGAGCGGGGCAGCAGCCTGTTGCCCACCTCGGAGGGACGGGATGGAGGCGCCTGCCCCGCCGCGGCTGCTGCCGTTGGAAGTCGGCGGGAGCGGGGCGGGGGCGCTCCTGGATCTGCCAGGCGCCGGGACCTCGCCGGCTGCTGAGCGTTCCCCCTTCCCTAAAAAACAAAAAAGAGAAAACCAAAAGAAATTAGTAGTAATGCAACGTGCTGGAGCTGTAGTTTCTTGGAGGCGTTTGTGCGCAGCCGGCATGGAGCGTGTGTGGCCCCGCGGGAGCCGGGGGGAGGCTGGGCTCGCCCCGGGCAGGGCTGTCCCGGCCCCGAGCCCCCCGTCCCCATCCCCATTCTCCATCTCGATCTCCATCCTCATTCTCCATCTCTATCTCCATCCCCATCCCTATCCCTCACTCCATCCCCATCCCTATCCCTCACTCCATCCCCATCCCTATCCCTCTCCATCCCCCTCCTGGAGCTTTGGGGCGATTCGGGGTCACTCCTGTTTCCCTCCGGGGGTCCCGCTCAGCGCCCTTGGTGCGGTTCAGGCTTTGCCGAGGGGTAAACGCTGGGGACCGGGAGTGGACGTGACTTTTTTCTTTTTTTCCAGGTGGGAAGTGTTGAGTACAGGCACGATGCGTTTTGGTGTGAGCGTTAGGGAATCCCGTGGGGCACAGGGATAACTTGGCATGCTTTTCCCTCCTGTAGTGGTGGAGAGAACTTGGCTTCCATGGAAAGTGGCAGCTTCTGCTGCCGAACTGACAGGGAGGGAAGCGCTCATAACTTTCATGACTGCTTAATTCATTTGGATCTGTTGTTGGTTGAAGGGGATGCTTGCAGGATGCGAACGCTGTGGGTGCGTGTTAATTCACTCAGAAATTTATAGAGGGGGGAACACTGCAGGGAGAGACATTAAGAAGCAGGCGCCTCTGAAGGTCAGGGGTACCGTTAGTGCCCGGCATCTGAAGCGGAGAGGGGCAGGGGTCCTGCTGGGCATGTCTCCGGAGGGAAGCACTCCTTGCTAAGTTTGTGAGTGCATTAACATGAGCCGAAGTGGGGCCCTGGCAAGGGAAGGGTTCATCCTGCTCATGGGTCGGTCCATAGACAACACAGCTACAGCTCTCGCCTCCTTTTAGCATGGTCTGCTTCCCGTGAGCATTCCTTTCAACCAACAATAGATCCAAATGAGTTAAGCAGTGATGAAAGTTATGAGGTTTGGGGGATCATAAAAGAAAAAATGGTACAGCATTATCTTTGGTCCTGTTTGCCGGTGGCGTATTCTTGCTTAGGGGTTACAGCTGCTAAAGCAGAGCTATCAGTGCATGATTGTGTTTTAATATGCACATACTGATGCTGGCACTGTCTCTGGTTTTAATTAAGGAGAGGAAAAAAATTAAAAGAATTAATTACTCGGCCAAAGCCAAAGGAAGCTGACAGAATTCCTATGGTTGCTACTTTGTTAAATTAATTCGCATCACCTAATTCCTTAATTTCTAAATGCTTGTTAACTGGTTTGTTCCGTAGCTTAGTGAAGATCAGACTCCTGTAGTATTACAGTCTTTTTTACTAAGTATTTTTGAAGTTTCCAACATCCCTCTCAGTGCGTGTTAAAGTATTGATTCCTGCTGCCCCTGCAGCTCTGAAGGCTGAAACAGACAAACCAGCAGTTTATTGGCAGCAGAAAGCTTATTTTTTGTGTATATATTCCGCCACTCGCTTTTTAGACTGATTTCCCTATGTGAACTTCTGATATTAAATGAAACTGTAAAGTTGATGGGCTCTCCATGTCTGTATTTTAGAGTCCTTCCACTAACATACACTTTTTCTTTTTCACTGCCATGGACTGATGTCGAATAAATCTTGGAATGGAGATGGAAGGGAAAGGAATGTTTTCAAGTGTCCTGGTAAAAGAAGTGTTATCATTGGATTACAACATTTTATTTTGGGGAGGAATAAAATTTGTTAGATAACACATGTAAAATTTTTCTTAGGTATCTTTGCTGATAAGTCTATGAAATTGATTTTTTCCAGCATATTAAGTTGCATAGGGGTTTGAAATAAAAAAAATAGTTTAAAGTCTTTGTGGGGGATTGATCTTGAGAAGCAGTAAATCTTTTACTTCTAAAAACTTGGAAGAACACTAAAGTGAGTCTCGCAAGTTGGGGATCTACAACAGTAGGTGAAGTCTGTGTTTTATGCCCGTATGGAACGTCTTGTCCTGATTGTAACAGTTGGGATAAGGGGAGAGGGGAGAAGAAAACATTTCTTGAACAATTTGCTCATAATGGTGACAACAGCACAAAACTCCAAGGTCTGCTGACTTCTTTGCTTGGAAACATTGTTGGATGGTCAAGGCATGCCTGACTGGGTAGCAGTGGTGTGGTCAGTTGGGAGAGGGGACTTCTAGCACAAATTTCAGTCAAAAAACTTCAAAAAGAAGACACAAAAAGAAGCCTTTGTTGGCTGGGGAGCCAGTCTCGCATGAATACGATGTTTTGTTTATGCCATTGCATAACTGCTGCCTTGGCCTTAGGTAGGCTGAGGCTGATGTGACCGTCTAACCAGGACTTGTTTGGAGCCCTGGCACTGTATCAGGCTTCACAATCCGATGGTAAGGATGTATTTGGCTGGTTCTTATTGGGACCATTTGAATTGTTCTTGCTCACACAAAACTTTTGTGTAGAACTGGCTTGCTCAGGCTGATCATTAATTTATTTCTTTTTGGAGGTGCTGAGGGCCCACCACGGTCATTGATGTTCATTGGAATTTTGGCTCCCTCAGCACTTCAAAAAGTTGAGTGTGTTGTGTTCAGCACCAGTTAGGGTTTGCGTCTGCTATAGAGTCGTCAGTAATAGACCAGCACAGTGCTTTGTGTGTCTTGTGCAGGAAGACGCACCCATTGCTCTCTTAGATCTTGGCACACGCTCTCCCAAATGTAGTGTCTCATCTAGGAGGTGGGAAGGGGGCTGTTATTTTATGAAATGAAAAAATAATGCAAAAGGTTTTTAATTCCTAAAAGCTGGAAAAGTGTGATACAGTATCGTTTCTTGGGAACTGTGTGGTTTTGTAATTTTACACTTGTTTGCGTTTGTGCTCCCCAGACTGTTGATTTCAAGTAAGAAAAGTGATTGGAGCAGAGTGGGTATATGTCTTATGTTTCATTTGTTTGCTTTTTAAAAAGAAGACGTTAAGGAGAACACTGTGCACAATTAGGGGATGAAGTTATTCCCATCTTCATGTGGGTTTGTGTCCCATCTCTCTGCAGTCCCTGTGCAGGAACTGCTGCCTCCTGGAGCCTGCAAACCCACAAGTTCTGAGGGACATCATGCTGTGCTGTGCAGTGGCCATCACCTTGTCCTTCACACCTTCTGCAGTGCATCCAGCTCCTGCAGCTGTTCCTGCAGCTGTTCCTGCACCTCAGAGCAAACTATCCCCTCCTTGTAGGCAGTAACCTTGGGAGTTCCATGTTAGGGGCTTCTGCCACTCATAGAAACAGTCCTCACCTTTATGTGCTGCTATGTGAAATTTGTCCAAAGTAGGTTCAAATATTCCCTAAACCAGCCTTCTTTCTTATAAACAGCTCAAGGCAAATCCTGAAAGAGAATCAGCCCTCTTTCTATTCAGCTATACACTTTTCCAGGAGGGAGCTGAATCTTTTGTGTGTCACAGTAACAGTAAAATCCTATTAGTATCGGTCATTAAGCGTGGCTGAATTTCAATTGCCAAGTGTTGTAGTCTGTATTCTCTTAAATCTTGCACCTCTTAAGTATATTTGACCTCACTCCTGTTAACAAAACCCAACTAATATTAAATTTATCTTCCTTTAAAACCTGTGAAATATAAAATTTTATACTGTTGCCCTTCCTCAGTCTCCACAATGCTGGCTTAGGCTGTTAAAAAGTACTTAATTTTGCCTTCTCACTGTAATCCTTTTTGGCTGAGAAGGAGGTTGAAGAGAATATGTTGTGCATTTCAGATATTCCCGAGAATCCTAAAAAAATAATGATTTCACCATATTGACAGTCTCCCTCTTGTTCTCTTTCTAAATGTGTGGTTAAGTGATATAGGAAATCTGCTGTTCCATGTGTTTCTTAATAGATCTTGAGATGTTACATTTCAGAAAAACGTACTGGATTATAGATTACATCCCTGGGAGGACTGAACTGTGACAGTGCCTGATTTTCTGTCTTTTTCTGTATGTTTCTAGAATTCCTTAAACCAATTGAAATCTGCAGGTCACTTTCAGTCTTTAAAGGACTTGAATTATTTTTCTCAAGACAGGTAACTTTTTTCAAGTTTGTTTCCATGTGCTATTTATCCAGCATTCATCGTGTTACAAACATCAGTTTTTAAGCAGTATTTTCTTCTGCAGCCTTGTTTTTCTGAAGACTAATGCTATCCAGTCACAGAATGATTTCAGTTGGAAAGGACCTTTGAAGATCATCTAATCCAACCCCTGTGCCAGGGCAGAGACATGTTTTCACTTGCTCAAAGGCCCATTCAGTATTTAGTAATATCTGAAGTCATTACTCTGAAAAATAAGTACTGAGTCCATTTCAACATAAGGTTAAAATAAACCCAGTGAAGCCTGCATCTTGGTATCTCTTTGTGCAGCAGCATCGTGCCGTCACTGAGTGGGCATGTTCTTGTAACAAGGATTTTGTTTTCCCTGAGATGTAGATGTACAGCCAGACACAGAATCACTGCACGTATTGTACTTCCACTGATGGTATTTGGATGTAAATGCATTGTTATCTTTCTAGAAGTACAAGAACATTCTATCCAGTGAAATTCCACTGAGCTACAGCTTTTGCAGAGGGAGCTGCTGTGGGTTCTTACATTACCACACTCCCCACAATGGCTGTTATTCCCACTGAAACTCCTGGATTTCTCTTCTTTTTGACCTTCCCCATGTAAATCCCAGCTGTGTGTGCCCTTCAACCCTCCTTAGAGTCACACACCTGGTCCCAATGGATGCATCCTCAGCACCTGCCAGGGCTGTATACACTCTCGTTCACCTGTGTAGCACTTTGGGGCATTCCTGTTGTGGGGACACACCAAGAGCTTGCCTGGAGCCATGGGAGCTGCCCTCCTGTGAGTTGCTGAGGTCCTTCCACAAAAAATAGTTCCCATTGTGGCATCACAGTATTAGTGCTGCAAAGGACATATGTATTTACTTATAGAGTACTTCTAACATAGGTGCTTCTCCCCCTGGAGTGTGGGGCCAAGGCTCATTCCCAGTGGACTGCGTGGCATCTTGCTGGGGTGCTGGTCTGGTGGGGTGTGTGGTGACACATTTTGGGGGGTCATTCTCCAGAGTTCAACTCGATGTGCATGTGGCTGGATTGGTTTGAGCCAGCCAGGGAAATCGAAATCTTGTCTGTTTTCCTGGCTGGTTCCTTAAAATCTGTTTGGGTATGAGTTCCTCTGGGTTTGAGTCGTGGTGAGCAAATGTAAGGACAGATAGCTTAGTTTCCATGTGGGACATTAAAGAGGGTTATATTAAAGTAGTGGGTCTCAGCTGAGCCTGCAAGGCTCTGTACAGATGCAGAAGCGTGCACTGGGAGGACTAACAGATCAATAACCACAATGGGCACAGGACAAAACAGAACTGTGGTGGCTTTTGTCCATCACATCCATCTTGCAAGGTGGCTTCTTCCAGGTCACATGCAATGTAGCCTGTGGCCTGGGGGAAGCAAACTCAGCCTGACAGTACTGGGGAAGGAATCCTGTCTTCTGATCCTCTCCCAACTTTTTTCTACAGACAGGCATGAACCCAACAGCTCGGGTGCCAGGGTGACTGTGCCTGTTGAAATTCCCTGTCACCCCTCCCCTGCAAACACAGTGAACAGAAGCAGAAGAGATTTGACCATTCGGTGTAACAAACAGAGAGCATTCTATGTACCACTTAGTCTTCAGCTGTTTGTTACTTTCTATTGCTGCTCTGTCTTGGTGCTTTGGCAGTTTCCCTCTCAGTAATTATTTGTCTCTTGGGCTTTAGGCTCAAAAGCTTGCATGTGAAGTTGCGGCTTGGGAAACATTTACAAGCAAAGCAGGGAACTATGAGAATTCAAAATCTTTTGTTCTCATTTTTTTTGGAGCTGTCTGAATAGCAGCAATTTCAAACTGAATGGAGCTCATGTTTCATTAATAGAAAGATGTGCCTGACGCAGAGCTATCACATTGTATGAAGCTCACTGCTTTGCTGTGCACCAGTCTTGTGTGTGTTTGTTTTATACTGTGATAGTTGAGTGCTTTTGGCATTCAGAAATTTTAGCCTGAAGTTATATGTACAGGAAACAACTTTCGGGAATGTATATGTACTTAGTGTTTAGGGACTTCTCTTTGCCTGGAGGGGAAGAACGTTGAAAAGGACTGTGATTCTACGAAAGCTGGGAACCAGGTCGTGAAGAAGTTATGATCTGATTTGGAGTATCCAACATAAGATACAGCCCTTGTAATTTTTTTGGGGGGAGGGGTATTGTGTTTTATTAAAACCATATTTAAATATGCAGTCATTGCGTATTACAGCCTAAAACTCTCTTTGTATAGACTTTGTCAATGCCAGTGAAAATATAAGAATTGCCTTAGTCTAAATGAAACATAAAACAGTGAGTGGGATTGCATTGAAGGCAAACAGGGCAAGACTTGCCCCATTGGTGGCTCAGGAGCAAGGAAGCAGCTGGCTTGCCTTCCAGGTGCTCGTTTGTGGACTGACAGGCAGAAGGAACACCTTGTGTAAACAATGCAGCTGGTTGAGAGACCCAGAAACCAGAGCAGATGATGGGAGTCCAGCCAGAGGAGTATTAGGTTTTGAGTATGCGCTGGTTTTCTTAATATTGGAAACATACGCTGGGGCTTATTGGTGGTTTTGCTGAGCTGGAGCTGTGGAGCCTGCCGCTAACGGCGAACCGAGGAGGAATCTGACTTTCTCGTGCTGCCAGCAAGGCACGGCTAACTGAGACGCTCCAGTACCTGGATTTTACTTTACTTTATAGTCTACATTGTTGTCAGCTTGCATGCTAGAGAATAAATGGAGGCTTTTCAGTTCAAATACCAAATATGTGTCAGTGAAGGTGAGAAGTGGCTTCCTGTGGGCTTCTGCCTGTGCCCTTTGAACCTGCCGAGGAGAGCAGCTGCTGTTCAACCTTAGTACATCTTCAAGAGAGATTCCCCCCCAGATTTTTTTTAAACCCCATGGGTTTATGTATGTATTGCTTTCTAGTGGGACACCAGTGTTTCATGACAAGGCAGTGCTTTCATCAATTTGAGACTTTTTTTAAAAGCTGTTCAAGTTCTAGATTCTGGGAGCCTCTGTCAGGCTTTGGAGTGAAGTCCTGGGCATGCACCATGCTGTGCAAATCTGAATTAGTGTAGAGTTCTGGCATGATATTTGATACTTTTTCCTGACTTCTCTATTAGAGCAGTTTTCATTTTGCTGATGGTTGTTCTTTGTGTATTTTGGTTTTGGGTTTTTCTGAAAAATAATTTTTGTAAGGTTTTAAATGAGCGCAGTGTGTGTATAAACTCATGCTTTTGTTACCAGAACTGTGTTGACATAAATATCTGCACTTTCTCAAACAAAAGTGTAAAATGACTAGTTGTATTTGTTAGGCACACAGCTGAAAATAAGTTTTCCACATGGAACTTACCTTGTGTGAAATCAGATGCTTTTCTTGAGCTGCTTAGACATGTGTTACTTAAAAATAAATAAAAAAAGAGAGAGACAAGAGGAAAGAGATACGACTAGTGGGAGTGTTTGGCGCTGAGATCTTTTAGTGCAGGCATAGCGATCTGCTCTGGCATATATGTCAAGAGCCCACAATTTGCAGGGTGTAATGAGCAATAACTCTTAATGCAACATCTACTTAGGTTCTGTGATAGATGCTAGTACAAAAGCCTTGAAATCTCTTGAAACCTCAGAGATACTTGTCATACCATGTCAGGGGAATGTAACAGGATCTTAGTGAATCATCTGTTATTGCTTATTCCCCAGCCAGTGATGTTATTAAGTACTAAAGCTGATAACTGTTCCACTGAGCCAGATTTTTACGTAAGCAAATAGTCACAGAATCTATTAGACTGGAAAAGACCTTTGAGTCCAACTCAAAACATCATCGAGTCCAACTGTAAGGACTGCAATGTGGAAGGGGCTTTTCTATGTACTGCTGACGTAGCCTGTGTTAGTAATTATTTCTTTCATGCAGTGTATACCTTCACTCCGTGGATGTTTTCCACATTCCATGCTAAAATTAAAGTGGCGATTTCTCATGCTTGTTAATTGTCCAGTGAAAATCCCTCATTTCAGACAGTGTCTGGAAACTAAAGAAATAATGACATGGAATGAAACATAGCCACTTATGTGATTTTGGGGTTTATAGCCTGTAATTTTAAGTCTCTCACTTTAAATTATTTTTAAACTGTTTGAAAATACCTGTTTTTCTCCTCAAACTTGAACTGTAAGAAGCCTATAACAGATACTCAATCTTTAACCTCCTCCTGAAATTCTTCAAGTTTTTTTGTCCTATCTGCCACTAATATGCTTGCAAGAAATTGTAATCTACCACATAATTAATTCTCCTTATTCCTCAGTGGAAACATCAGGGAGGCAGAAAAGGAGCAGGAAGGAGTCAAAACAAAAATTTTGAAAATGCTAATTTAAAGTAGACGTGGTGGACTGAAGGTAAGTATTTGAGAGTGGGTGGAACTGAAACAAAACACAAATGAAGTAGCAGCATGAATCAAGATTCAAATTATTTTAGCTTTAAACGGTCTGCAGATTTCTTTAAAATGACTTTATTTTCCCATAAAACTTTATTTTTGGATTTTCTTGGGTGTTTCATGGCTGTCATCATAAAAACTACTCAATGTTTTCCTTGTTATGGTCAGCTCCTCAGCATGGTTTAAACTCTTTCCATCATCCTTGCAGAGAGGAAGTGCCTGACCTCATGCTCAAACCTTGTCCTTTCCTTTCTCTGTGTTGTGTTCTACCAGGTTTTGTGAGCAGAGGTATATGTATGGATACATAGTTCCCTGCCTCCAGTATTCATGCTGGTTTTGGGTCTTCCATTAACGAGTTTCTCCCTGAAATGGTGGCTGAGACCACTTGCGAGTTTTGTATGCACGGTGAACGTGGCTGTGATACCATCCAGTGGTACACGGGGCATGGCATTTACAGGTAGACAGTGTCTCTATGATAGCCAGTAGCCTTTATCCACTGCTAAGTAAGCAACATACTTCTGCTAGAGAATGAAAACAGTGGGGACTCCGAGAGAAACAGCTTTTTTAAAAAAAAATAAAGTCAGGAGACACCCTTTTAAACTAAAATTAAGAGCTCTACTAGAGGGAAATTGGAAGCGTAGCTTTCTGTTTCCACAGTGACAGAAGGGCATGGCGCACTTGGAATATTAAGTGTTGTTACCAAGGCTAATGGGAATGTCCCAGCTGCTGTTAAAACCTGATGTATAAATGTGTTAATTACTGCATACTGAATCTTTTCGCTGTTCTTATAAGAACATACAAAGAAAATATCAGTGAAAATATCAACATAATTACATTCAAGCACTATCTGCTCCTTACAAAATGCATTTAGTTGATGAAACTATTTTGTTTCATGCTTGATAGTTGATCTTAGATAGTACTGCTTGGTTTTTGTATGTTGAGGTACTTGCCAAAATTGGGCAGTATGCTACCTGTGAAATGGCAATCGACTTGAGTTCGTCTACCCTCTTAGAAAGAATTCTGTTCAAATGAGTTAGAGAATTAAGAATAATCCTTGATTGCAACACAGTTGTTAGAGTTTGAGGGATCAGAATGGAAGCAATACATAAGTTTCTGCTGAAAAACAACAAACCAAATGAAAGAAACAAGAGAAACCCTAACAGCTGCTTAGAAAGATGATATCTCTGTTCATTACTTCTTCTGGCATGCTAAATGGGTCCCTGTGCAGGACTCCAGAGGAGGGTCTTGTACCAACTTCATAAAAAGACGCAGAAGGGAAGAAGCAATTATCCAGCCAAAACGTGAGTTCCTGGAGCATTCCTAGCTCTTTGCTGTGGTATAAGGCAGATTTACAGGTTCAAAAATACCATCATACCTGCTTAATTTCTCATCTGCTGTAATCCTTCTTAAAATACTTGATCCTTGACCCTTTGTTTTTTAGAGAATTGGATGGTAAGATTAGTAGGAGGGAAGAATGCCTTTCTCCTTACATACTCATTTGCAAGAGTTACTGCTGTGCCCACTTCCCACATGGCCAGTAGTCTGTCATCTTCTGCATGTGTGAAATGTCCCTTATGTCAGATCCTGTGCCTCATAAATAAAGTAAGTGTTTTGTACTGCCATAGGGAGAAAATATGTCAAGCTTTTAATTGCATATGCTTCACTGCTCCAACAGATGTGCTTTGCATTCGCATATGATTATTAGATTTCTATGGAGAGAGATATCTTCTCCTTATCTGAGTTTAAATATAGAAGAGAAATCACGGAATCATAGAATTGGGTTGGAAGGGACCTTAAAAATTATCTAGTTCCACCCCCTGTGCTGTGGGCATGAATGCTTTCCACTAGATCAGGTTGCCAGTGACTCATCCAACGTGATCTTGAACATTTCCAGGGATGGGGCATCCAAAACTTGTATGGACGACCTGTTCCAGGAAAACAAATCTTCCTAATATCTTATCTAAACATACCCTTGTTCAGCTTAAAACCATTACCCCACGTCCTATCCCTGCACTCGTTGATGAAGAACCCCTTCCCATCTTTCCTGTAGGCCCCCTTTATGTACTGGAAGGCTGCTATAAGGTGTCCCCGGAGCCTTCCTTGTCTAGGCTGAACAAGCACAACTCTCTCAGCCTTTCTTCAGAGGAGGCGTGTTCTAGCCCTCTGGTCATTTTTGTGTCCTTCCTCTGGACTCAGTCACAGAGGTCTGTGTCTTGTACTGGGGACTCTGGTGCAGTACTCCAGGTGGAGTCTCACAAGGGCACAGTAGGATATGCTTGGCTTTCTGGGCTGCAAGCGTGCATTGCTGGCTCATACTCAGTTTTTCATCCACCAGTACCTCCCAAGTACTTCTCCACAAGACTGCTTTCAGTCCACTCGTTACCCTGCCTGTATCTGGTTTTGGGATTACTCCGATCCAGGTGCAGGAACTCACACTTGGCCTCGTTGAACTTGCACTTATTTGCTATTTTAATACTATTTTCTTGTGTCAGGCTAAAGCACAGCAGTACCCCAAAATAGAATTGTTCCTGAGCTGCTATGTGTGATCCCGGAGAATTTCAGGCTTTTGCTCTTGGGCAGTCAGATGACTTCCACAGTCACGAGTGGACTTGCAGCAGGAAACTCCGCTCTTTGGTGGCTGACACGGCTAGAGCTGGGACATTTGGCAGCTGCCATACACTCCTTTGTCCTTGAAGGGGCCAGCTGGGATGAGCCCCCTGGTGACAGCCTGCATCCCAGGCCTCCCACAGCACTCAGATTATACCATGCTGGTGCTTCCTGCTAGGAGATACTGGCAATTAATTTAAAATCCTTCCCCTAGGTCATCGTGGCTTTTAAGGAGCTTTTGTACTTATTATCCAGAAACTGCCTTTCTTCCTTGAGGATGACCTGCCAAGACCAGCTGTGTTTCTCTTAAGCACCGCAGTTAATGATGCAAAACATGAAGTGTGAGAGGGACAGCAGGATTAGAGTCCTCCTTAGCTGTGTGTCTACTGCCAGCATCCCCATGTGGGAGACCAGCATGGTGAGGGACTTCTGTGGATGCAGAAAATGTGTAAGACATGGCTTGGGCATCTATGATCCCTTCTGCAAGGCTTTATTGAGGATGATTCTTCTAAGGCCTTCCTGGGCTTAGGATGAAACAAGGCAAACCCCTCTCCCCCCTCCCCCCTCTCCCCTCTTTTTTTTGATATTTTTGGAGGTTTTGTTTTGTTTTGTTTATGGAGTGCAGTTGATACAATACAAAGGAGATTTTGCAAATGTGAAAGTACTGTCATATAAAAGGGCCCTCCTTGTGTTTGTATATACTGCTGGCATAAGCTTCATTTATAAGAAGCCCGTTGGACTAGGTGGTTTTACGTCTGAGACAAATCACAATGTCACTGTGTGCACTAGGGCAAAAATTTCTCAGTGTGGATGTCTGGTAGTGTTCTGTCTGGTAGTGTTCTGTCTGGGCTGTGCAGCTTCTTTCCTGCGAGGGTTCATACAGTAACCTGACTTGCCTCTGTTCACATGACCTTAAATTTGCTATTAACTCACTCTCTCACACAATAGCATGCAGGCTTTTTCATTTCCAGCTTTCCTTGCGAGCTCCATCTCCTGCTGTCTCTTTTCATGGAGCTGTGCGTGGGCTTACCTGTAGCATGCACAGTAGGAGTTTGCATGAGGAAATACCATCCCAAATGTTAGCCTCAGGAGCTGTCCCCCTGTGGAGGCATGTGGAAAAGGCAGGAGAGCAGCACCAGCAAGCTTCACCACCATCATTTTATTTCCCCCAGAGCTGTGGTGACCCTGGATGTGAGACCAGGAGTGTATGGACTGGAGATGACTTAAGAAAATTCACTGCACTACATGCTAATTAATTCAGGTCATAGTACTCATAGGATAAGCACAGCAGCTTCCTGCCTCCCAAGTAGTTATTGTGATTATGATGTGAACCCCTTTGGCTTATGCCAAGAAAAAACTTGCATGGTAATTAAAATGAACGTGAACTACTTTGGAAGAGCCTGGTTTGAATTACAGCATGATTATTAACTCTAGCAGGATTTGGCTTTGCTAAATTTTTCCCTTCCCTTCCGTGCTGTTCATTCCTCTGCCACTGCATGAGCTCAGTAGCATCTGTTGGGATAGGATCTGTTTAGATGAGACCCTTCCTCACTGTAGAGAAAACATGATTCTGGATAACACTTAATGCCCTGGTAGTGCTCTGTCAGGTATGTGGTGCCAGCTGCAGAGCTTCTTGATGGCTGCCAGTATCTTGTGTCAGTCAGTCACTAGAAAGCCAAGACTACGAGATAAGAAAATGGGGATTGAGAAGGTAACTTCACTGCATGCATAACTGTACCAAAAGTCATTCTTCTCATGGTCCTCTGAAGTGTTAGGCAACAAAATAAGACTGCTTGGAGTTATTACTTTAAGTCCTTCGGGCTTTAAGGATGTTCTGTTTTGTATATGTGTGTGTGTGAACTTCAGAAAAAAACAAGAATCATAGAATCATTTGGGTTGGAAAAAGACCTTAAAGATCATCAAGTCCAACTGTAAAACGAATACTGCCAAATCCACCACTATATCATGTCCTTAAGTGCCGCATCTACAAGTCTTTTAAATACTTCCAGGAATGGTGACTCAACCACTTTTCTGGGCAGCCTGTTCCAGTGCTTGACAACTCTTTCAGTGAAACAATATTTCCTAATATCTAATCACCTAATTTTCTGATATCTAGCCTAAACCTCCCCTGGCACCACTTGAGGCCCATTCCTCTTTGTTACGTGGGAGAAGAGATCAGGTAGTTGTAAAGAGCGATAAGGTCTCCCTTCACCCTCCTTTTCTCCACACTAAACAGCCCCAGTTCCGTCAGCTGCTCCATGTAACATCTGTGCTCCAGACCCTTCACCAGATTCGTTACCCTTCTCTGGACATGCTCCAGCACCTCAACGCCATTCTTGTAGTGAAAGGCCCCAAACTGAACACAATATTTGAGGTACAGCCTCACCAACATGGAGTACAGTGGGACAATCACTTCCCCACTCCTTCTGACCGCACTGTTTCTGATACAAGTCAGGATTCTGTTGGCCACCTCAGGCAACACACCCAGATCCTTTTCCAATGGACAGCTTTCTATCCATTCATAACATTGCATGAGTTGTGGTCTAAATGCAGGACCGAACACTGCCTTGTTGAACCAAAGGGAATGGGATTTTTTTAATCTCAAACCATGGAAGCTCTCTCAGTTTGAGTGCCAAGTCGCTTGATTATGGTTTTGTTTTATATAAGGTAGAAGACATGTCTACCTTTTCTTTATATGTTCATGCCACCATTTAAAAGAATATGTTCAGGCCCTCTTTGTGGGGATGGTAAACTGAACGTGGGTTATCATCAAAAAGTTGCAGTAAAGCTTTTATAAAAAGAAGCATTTTGCATCAGGTTGTCTTGTCATCATGTCACAACTGTGGAGCTCTAGTGTCCAAGTCTCTCATGTTACAGCTGTGCTACTTGTTTTCCAAGGCAATTTTCAGACAGGATCCGCTAGGAGCTGCTGAAATGTTTTCCCAATTTTTTCTCCAGTATAGTGCCTGGTTACCCTGATGCCTCTGCCTTGTTCTGATGTGCTATACAGTCGTGCGGTAAGGCCCTCCATGACTATGACCTCTGGTGATGGAGTGAATATTATTCTTTTTTCATTGTTGTTTGTTTTTCCAGTGTTTAAGAAGTTGATGTTGGCAGATAAACAAAAAACAGTAGGAACTTCTTTTTTTTTAATCCAGACAAGCAGGATACTGATACTAGAAAGGCCTTTCTCTCATAAGAAATTGAAACATCTTTAGTGGAAAAAATGTCTGAAATGTACATTGTGGTATGCTGCTTTTCATTTTTTGCCTCTTAAAGAATAGTCTCTGCTGTGAAGTGAAATCAATCCTTAGTTTGACAATTCATACTGGGTATCCCCTCAGCTTGGGAGCAGTTGCAAAGGAAAGCAAATGTGTGAGTTGTACAGACAAATTGTGTTTTGGGCTGTGGAGATTTTCCCTGTTTCTTCCTCTGAAGTTCTGATTTATCTTTGGAAATCCAGAGCAATTAGAGGTCACTAAACGTAATTGTCTTTGGTCCTGTAAAATGATTAAATATTGATCGTTTCTAATGTGACAGTCCCTTCTCCCTTTAAATAATTATATTTTTGTAAGGTATCCTTAAACTCCACTACCCGTAATATGTTCCATGCTCTTTAGAGAGGGTCTCTCTGCTGTGTCCGTACTTCTTTGTAGAAGATGGTTCAGCATCCTTTGGAGAGCTGCAGGTATTGTTCTTGAGCACTACAGTATCTTTGCTCTTGGATGAATGGAAAACTACTTTTTCTTTGTTGTGTTCTTCCTTTCCTAATAAACTATGCAGTTTTTCATGTGTGCTTTAGAACTGGGATTTAAGTTTGGCACCAGATCTTGATAGCTTTGTTGATGGCATTGCACGAGTCAGTTCAAGTGCAGATAGTGTGCCTCTTTTCCTGCACAACACTAGTACTTTTGCTCTTGCTTTGGGGGAGATAAGGCTCGTTCTGTTTCATGTTAAAGGTCCACAGGAGAGCACAAACCCCCAACCCTGTAACACATGAAAAAGACTTGTGTTTTAAGGAAACATATCTGAAAGAAAACTGTGGAAACAAAATAGGAATCACTTTTTTGGTGATAACTGTTTGGATAGACTTAGAGTGTCTGGAGGAAAAGCGTTGTCCTATAACGTAGAATTGGTATGTTTAAATTCTCAAAATACTCTGTGCTTCTTCCCCCTTCTTTTCCCTATAGTGAAAGCAGATCTTGCCATAAATTCATTGTCCACATTTGAGCTATGCAATATACCTAGCTGATACTTTTGTGCATTCTCTGTTTGGTCACTAAAGAGGCTCCATCAGTTGTTATGTCTCCATTGCAAATATTTACTTTCAGAACAATAAATATGAGAGTGCGGGAATGAGCATTTTCACACTAATGTTGTAAAGGAAATGTTGCAAAACTGACGTAAGGGTCATATTCTTTTGCTGTGCAAGCTCTGCATTTTTCAGGCAAACTTTGTCATAACAGAGTTGTTAGGAAGTGGTGGTTAGTGGGTCAGACAGGCCCAGGGGGCTAAATTGGGTTTTGTTCAGCCAAATGTTAGTGCTTTCTAATCAACGCTGAATTCTGCGTGCAACACTCCCTTCCTTCCCCAAAGCCATAACAAAATAAAAATGGGTACTCAATTGGGTCATGCACATCTGCCCTCTACTAAAACAGTTAGGGAATTACTACGGTGAGGGAAGAGAAGCTGTCTATAGCTATTGCTAGAGCATCTTTTTGCCACCATGGCTTTGGCTGTCTGGTACAGGCATCTGTCATTGAATATCTGCACACAGTCCTCAAACGTCCTTTGGAAGGTAAAGGATAATTTCTTTTTGTGTCACATGCAGCATTTTTACAAGAAGGTGTAAAATTCCAATGAAACAGTGTCCCCAAAATTGGGAGTGCAATTAAGTGCTGTGAAATAATTACATAGATTTCTTTCTGTCCTGTACATCTTCCATTGTTATTAGGCTACTTCACATAAAGGAATTTTTTTTTTTCAAATCTTGCTGCTGCCACTTATTCAGTCTCTAGTAAATATCATTAATATGATGGCTTTGAAGTCTCATGCCTAGGTGGCTTATATATTCTCTGCCACAGACCAGGTATTACTTGGGCTATCCTGGTAAGTTTTCATTTTGCCTTTGTATGAGACTTTTTTGACATAAAGTTCTGCACAGGCCAATTTAATTTTAAAAGTGCGGTAAAATACTCTCAATGGAAATATAATGTAGGCATCTTTGATTTGAAGATTTTTACGTTCATCTTAACTTCTTACAATTACTAGAAGTTTATTAAACTCTTCACCTAAAGTAGGCTGAGTCAGTGGTGTATTTAAAGTTAAAAATTAGCCATGTTTTACTGGATACTTATTAGTGTTTGCTGTAATGGAACCTAAGAGCAAAACATTGTAATTTTTTTTTAATTATTATTTAAAGTTCTGAAACAATTCACTCAACTATCTTCCATAAGAAGAAATAGGAGGATCTAGAGCCAGATTGTATTGCCTTGATGTTGCAAAAAAACCAGGAGGGTTAACTTGGTTTTTCCTTGTTTTGAGTGAAGAGCTTAAAAAGTAAATGCATTCATTCTTCTTAAAAGGTTGTTTTCTACAAAATGTTACATTAGTGGGCGACCACCTCCTGAAACTTCCAAATACAAGTAGTTTTAAAAGTGATGAAGGTTGCTCTGAAGTGGATAACTACTTTGGAGACCTAGAACTAGTTGTCTTCTCAGAGTGCTCAGTGTTATCCCCTCTCCCCCCATTATATGGCAAGCAGAAGAAAAGTAGTAGGTGCAAATGGCAATCTTAAGTGCCTCTTTGAAAAAAAATAGGCTAAAATGGGAAATCAAATGCATGCTTATTTCAATAACTAATTCTCAGAGGGGAGCTGTATCTTAGGACGCAATCTGTTAGTGGCACATGCTCATTAATACAAAATTTTGTCCTGTGTCAGAAATACACTAATAGATATGCTTGTGCCTAGATGGATTGACAAGCAGCTTCATGAGCTCAAGAAGCAATACTTTGTGTCACTTAGCCTTGAAACGTGCAAGTAGTCTGCTAAATCAGGGTCTGAGCGTGCAGACTGGTGTTAAAAACCCACACAGGAAAACACACGTAAAAAGTTGGTAAAATTTTGCTGATTTTACACTTTGGAGCAGTCTTTTATTACCACTGCAAATGCTTGCTTGCTTTAGCAGACAGGAAAAGTCATATTTTGTATTAGACGTGGAAGTAGGAAAGAAATGGTTTGAATGAATGAAGCATGAATTGGAATAATTTTGGTTTTCCTGACACCTTGCATTAAAGACCAAAAGAAATATTTCCCTAGCTTCATCTTTCAGGTAAGCAGTTACTGAAATATGCATTGCTATTTGATTATCCAGGAAGCAAGTTTTGAGTATAATAAGATGTACAGAACATGCCATGAGCATGGTCTTGGAAATTTGTCATTGAAGATCACTACTGTGGTAAGCAATAGCTCTCATGAAAGTGAAGTACGCTGGAACTTGGGTACAAATGACTAAGCTGATATAGATAAATGACATGTGAAAGTATGATTATTGGCTTTGAACAGATAGTTCAGGCTAGCAATGGGATAACATGTAGGAACTTTGACTTTAAACTTTTCTTTTCATGGAGCTACACACCACTTCATTTTTCTAACTGTGTTGTTACCACTGTTTCTCCTGTAGCAGTTGAACACATTGCAATATATAAAAGTTTAGTCCCTGATAGAGGTTGTCAGTATAATAGCAAAATTTATACTGTTTCTTAGTTGCAAAATATGTTAAAAGTGCTTATAGGTAATTGAAAACAGGGCTTCTGACAGACTTTCCGATGTGTTGGGAAATGCTGAATTGATTGCCAGGACTGCAGGGGAACATGATGGTTGTCTTTTCCTAGACTGGCATTTTTTAGTTTTCCCCAGTTGCCAGTTAATTTTTCAGTAGTGAGGCGCTAACAGTTACTTTAACTGCAGCCTTCCTAGGTGCTTCCTCTTAGATAGATCCTTTTACACATACATTTAATGGTATGAAGTAATGCTGTAATATTTGAAAACTGCATTATATTGTGAATAAACTTTCATCTCTGAAATGCTAAAACTGCTTTAGATATAGGCATACATGAACCTACGTGTAGCAGCTAGGTGGCAGAAACTGTGCCTTTTTAGAATAAAGTGATACTATCAATGTAGCAGTGTTGCTTTGTAGTGACTGTTCAGTTTCTTTAAAAGAACGAACTCTGCAATACCTTTGTATTGCCAGAAATACATCCTTTGAGAAGACAACAGTAAGCAACTTCCTTCTGTTTTATTGATTATGTATTTTCTCTGGGTATCTAAGTGGTCAGAAATAGATTCTTCTGTTGCTTATCTACCATCTATGTGGTTTTAAAATAAAAATAAATAGTTGAGATGTCACTTCATGCTTCTACCACTGTGGCTTTCTTTGTACTGTCATTGTACAATTGTACTGTCGTTCCTCATACAACCATATACACCAATTAAACTACTCTTGTAAAGGAAAGTTTGGTACATGCCTGTAAGAAACGAAGCTTATGGTACAGTTGTCTGGGAGCAGGAACTGTTTTGTGGGTCTACATATGAATCATAGAATCATAGAATTACCAGGTTGAAAAAGACCCACCGGATCATCGAGTCCAACCATTCCTATCAAACACTAAACCATGCCCCTTAGTACCTCATCCCCCCCGTGCCTTAAACACCTCCAGGGAAGGTGACTCAACCATCACCTTAATTATATAGCCTGGGCAATTATGGAAAGCAATATGGGAAAAAAAGTTTTTCTTTTTTAAGATGTGCTATTGTTTCCAAATGCCTTAAGTCCAGAAAGTATATGAACCTGAAATGGAAACGCAACTAGTAACAAACAATATGCCCTGCTAGGAAATTCTCTAAACTCAGTTGGTGACTGCAATGCCACATAAGGCTTGTTCAGTCCTTTTCTNAAGTCATGGATGTCCCATCCCTGGAGGTGTTCAAGACCAGGTCGGATGCACCTATGAGCAGCCTGATGTAGTGGAAAGTGTCCCTGCCCATGGAAGGTGTCCCTGCCCATGGCAGTTGATTGGAACTAGATCATAGAATCATAGAACCACCAGGTTGGAAGAGACCCACCGAATCGAGTCCAGCCATTCCTATCAAAATAGATGAGTCTTCCCAAACCATTCTATGATTGAGGAACACACATCTTCTGTAGCAGTTGAATAGTTTGTAGGGTTACTGTAAAGCCTTTTCAGTTTCTTTTGCTTTTTAGTATAAAGTTTGCAAATTATTGAGAGAGCATTATCTTATTGACTACAGAAAGTACTGTCTGATGAAAATGTTCTTGAGAATCTTCCCAAGTGCTTTTTTTTCACAGGAACAAGCATATTGGCTTAACAAAATGCTAAGCTGTTCATTAAGGCAATATGGTGTATTGGGAAATGTCATGTGAGTTATGTGAATTTTATGTCATATCTGTACCTGTTTCTTGGTTTTATGGCTTTGAGCAAATGAATTGAATTCTTTTAGCTCACTTCTCTTCCATTTGCTTATGTATTTGGGTTACTTAATGAGTAAATATTATCTTAAAAGTGCTGCAGTGCTGAAACAGAAAGTGATGCTAAAGGAAGTTTCTCTAAGAAACATGAGTCAGAGTTGTAGGCTTAATTCATGCTTGTCCTTAGCATTTTCAGCTACTATGCCTGTCTGAACTCTCCAAAAGAGCAGTGTATATAAAGGCCTGTAAATCCTATCCTTTTGGCTTCTCCTGTTGCAACCATAAAGCAGAAGAAGAAGAAATGGGCTGTGGCTGAGGAAAGAGGCTTTATCTTGCCAATGTCATTTTTTTTTTCCTGCAGTTTAGTTTCCTTCCAACGCTCTCTTGGCCTGTTATCTTTGCTCTCTGCCTTTCTATGTATGTTTGTCTAACTATGAAAGACATAGTTTTTTACCATTTAAGAAGAAGGGGAAAAAAGCCCTGCAAAACAAATTTCAGGACCAAAGCAAGGAAAAAAAAATGGAAAAAACCTGTTTCTGCTTCAAATTTTTGATTTGGAGAGCTCTGGCTCTGCCATCTCTGAAGCTTCAGAAATAAGAAGCGTGCCCTGGCTGCAAAACAGCTGGTTTTTGCTTTCTATGTTTACATTAGAAGACCAAGTTGAGTGGTTATCCAGATGATGGAGGGACCTCTGCTTCTGCTACATGTCTGAGAAAGAGCTGGCTAACAGGGTTTTGAGAAGAATAGCAGCATTTCCTAGAGTTTGCGTGCTTGACAGCTCTTGAATGGAAATGTCCTTTTACTCTTTCCTGGCCTTGAATTGGGCAGTCCTTTCCTGGTTCATCTACTCATCTTTAAAAATAAATTTTCCCTTGTGCTCTGCAAGGAAAATTAGCTGTACTGTGTCAGTGGTTGTTCAAATGAAGGCAGAGATCCCACAGCTGGACTAGGGAAGAGAAACATCTGCTGCAAGCCCTTATGAGGTGCTAATCCCTGCTCAACTGGTGACTGAGTGACCTGGGTTGAGGAGGAGAGGGGGTGGGTGATGAGCAGGGGGATTGAGGCAGAGATGGGAAGTGCTGTACTTGGGGGGAAAGTGGAAAGTCGTGGGAAAGGAAGCACTTCTTGCGTATGAGGTTAAAAAAGAAAAAAGTGGTCTAAATGGAAAGCGAGTTTAAATTTGTGCTTGGGACTTCATCAGTCAAATATTGATTTATCTCCACATACAACTTACGTATATAGTTTAATGTATTATTACTTCTATGGTTCTGAGTATATGCATTTTAGTTTGAGTATGTATTGCTGGTAACAGCACAGTGTAAATCATCTGGAATTTAAACTCATGTAGTGCCTGTTTCACAATTTAATACACTTTATAACTGCAACTATTCTGAGTTATGGTGTAATGTCTGTTGGGATGAATCAGTCTATATGGCAAATTGTGGGGGAGAAAGTGTGTGTGACTATTACTCATTATGATTTTAGGTATAAGTAATCTCTCTTTGTCTTTCTCCTTCCTCTATTTCATAAACTAGTCTTAGCTTTAGAGCTGCTGATTTACAGGTATGAGTAGTTTCTTACCTGAGTGGTCTCTCCTCTAGCTTCCGGTAATGATTGCTTTTTAAATAAGTAACAGAATCCTAGTCTGGTTTTAAAGAATTCATAGAATCATAGAATCATCAGGTTGAAAGAGACCCACCAGATCATCAAGTCCAACCATTCCTATCAAACACTAAACCATGCCCCTCAGCGCCTTGTCCACCCATGCCTTAAACACCTCCAGGGAAGGTGACTCAACCACCTGGGAGGTGGTCATAAAACTTTGCAAAACTTCACATTTTTCAAGGACACAGGGTAAAGTATTTTTCAGGCCAGATTCTGATATCCCTTCTTAATGAACAGTTTTCAGTGCAACAAGGTCCAGATCCAAACAATGAATGTAGCAAGTCTGATAAAAGCAGACAATTTTGACCTTTTTTTTGCTTACTGCATCTGCTGCACACTTCAATACTGCTTTTTCATTATATTTGTGGGATAAACCTGTTTTTATGCTGCTTGATTTATTTCTAACAACTCCAAAGGCCACGGAATATGGTGTTTTCTGGAATGAAGTGTGTGTTTGGAGGCTGGGGGAGTGTCAAGCTGGGTTTTGTCCTTTTGTTTTTAACCCCTCTTCCATAGAAGACACAGTGTCCTACAGACAGAACAATGCTATATTCCATTTTAGCATTGAATCACAAGCAGAGTCTTTGGAATTAAATTTGGCGCATTGCCTGGATATGTTCAGTTTTTAACAAGTGCTGCTTTGTGCGTTAGCACCCTACGCTTCCTCCCTCCTTCCCCTTAGTGCTGCCACTGAAGAGAGGAGGAGAAACAAAAAAAAAAAAACCCAAACAAGAATAAAAGCATCTGTTAGAAAGAAAATGGGGAAGAAAGAAGGGATGAAAAGAGGAGAAAAGATGTATTCTGTAACAGCTGTCAAACTTGTCAAAAGAGCTGGACATAATTTTTAAGTTCATTTTTGTACAGAAGCAGCTCAATATTCAGCAGAATGTTTGAATGCTTATTTACCAGGACTCTGAAGCAGGGCTTATATATGTGAATATTTGGCACTAATATTCTGCTATGAGGAAGATAGATTATTATTGAATATAGTAGTTTGGTAAAGCTTTGACAGACTTATTAAGACTGAATTGCATTAAACATTAATGTTTGTGCTGCTTTTCTTTTGTTTTGTTTTTTTTTTTTTATTTGCTGAGGGATAAGTGGAAGTGTCAAGCTCAAGGGATTATTTTCCTTGAAGGAGATCTGTGAAAATATGTCTCATGACTCGAAAGAAAGTAACCTGTGCAGAAAAGTACTGTCCTGCTATTGATAAGATTGTTGTTAACTTATTGAAGAAACAACAGGTGAAGACCTTCCCACATCACGGCACTCCCAGTTTAGTTAAGTTAATCAGTGTGATTGATTGCAGATCACCATTAAGGCACCACTTTTGCTCAGCTGAAACATACTTATCTGCAGTGTATTGTTTAAGTCTACCTGCAGAGGAAAATTTCTGATTTAAATGCAGATATATTCCCCAAATTAACTGTCCTGCAGGGGTTGTCTCCAGGTACTGTGTTCCAGAGAGGAGCATATTATGAATAAGCATGCCAATAAATTAACCCTTTAATGAGATGAAGAAGGAAAGTGGAGAGTACTGGGGAGGCGGCCTTCCCTGCTCTGCGGTGTTCTGTACTCATAGGAGCTGGGGTCGCCAGACAGAGCTGAAAATTGAGAGCTGTGAAACTGAAGGGAATTCTTATAATTCTTCTGAACTGCAGGAAAAATTATTTGACAGCGAAAATTGTACCAGAGGAGCATATAAGCTCAAGTATTTTAAATTCAGAGACTGAACAGAAATCTGTAGTCAAGTCAATGTCTTGACTGGCAGGTGTTTCTCAATTTGTATTTTATTTTTAACCCAGGGATGAGGCTCTGAAGCAAATCTCATTTATCCATATACACCATGCTTTGATTCATACTTCAGAGTAGCTCTGGAGCATGTGGTCTTGGTTCCTTCTGGATGAAACTAGACTTGAAATGTGCCCTCCAGGAGGTCACCTGGGAAATTCCCACCACTGGGAGTTGCTTGGTTCATGGTATTAGGATAGAGCTGGCTTGGAGTCATGTGCCTTCTTCACCTCTGGAAGAGCGTGTTCTGTGGGTACTGAGGCCTCAGCAGCGTTTACCCTGCATATCAGCCGCTATCACTTTGCAAATTTATTTCTTAGCTGGTTCTCCAGTGACCACTTAAAACGTGTTGACTGAGCTATAGATAGCCTTTGTGCTAAGTTTGCATGGTTTTGTTATGCATATGATATGCAGACCTATTTTTAGAAGATACGTAATTTATTAGAAGATGGAAGGTGACTCTTTTTAAACAACGGATCAGTTTAAACTCAGGCTTTATTTGAACAAAAAGCAGATCCTTTTAATGCATTCCAACACCTTCTGTATTTACTAGTTGACTAAAACAAGGTTAAGTAACACTGTGTGCCAAACTTGCCTTTAAAAGGGACACATGCAGATAATAAGTAGAAATAGTTCCATATGATTACTGCTGACTAAGTGTATGCTGGATTTTAAACCCATAACGTGATCTCCCACATGCTGCATGTGATCCACACTTGTTTTCATACTAGTCTTTATGAGAAGGTACAGGTCTGAGGGAAGATGAGGAGGTGGAGGAGCAGGAAAGCTCATGCTTGTCCGCTCTCTGTGCAGTCCCTACCTCTCTCCATTCCACAGTCTAGGTGAGCTGTACGTACCAGGGCAGGGCAGGCATGGCATAACCTTACCTCCCAACTGCATCCTGAGGTGTCCTGTGCCAGCTGGCTTATACTTGAGCTGTCTAATGCAGTGGGCTGCTTTGAGCATGATGGTTCACAAAAATCTTGTGGTCACAAGAGGGTTGGCATGGCTGGCTCTGGGTGCACTTCCTGGCCCTGTGGGTGAAGGTGGTGGCAAAGGCTGCTTTTTTCCCAAATCTCAAAATTTTTCCTGAAGTCTAAGGGACTGGGCTAGCAAATAAATCAAATGAGCAGGAAAATCAGAGTTTAAGGAAAAAAAAGCCAAGTTCTAATTCTTGATGCTTATCTAGTGACTGCTGCTAATCTGATTTGTCTTTCTTTGAAACTTGACAGAAAGCATAAGCTGCTTAAGTACGCACTATACACAATACCCATGTAGGTAGTAAATCAATGTAAACCTCAGCACAGGTTTTTGAAGCTCAGAAGTAGTTTGACTTTTGAGGAAAACTAAAAGATGTCTGTTATTTAGTTTTTCATGTACTTTTTTAATACTTTCCTCCCCACCTCTACCACCACACAGCTCCCCAGCCATGCTTGGACAGCTAATCAGGATTCAAATAGTCAAGAAAAAATTCAAGTGCCAAGGAAATGGTCCATATGAAGCATGAAAAATTAGAAAGTAAAAGGGAGTGAAGTTATTGTGACTTATTTTGCCTTGGATTTGAGCTATTTGATGCTTTTTTTTTTATTATTTGTAGTTTTTTTCTGTAGTTCTCTGTTTAAATTATGTTTAGCTTTGACAGAGCAGACTTCAGGAAGAAGTAAAACAATGAAGTAATGCTAAAGTCATGGTGATGAATAGGCTGTAGCACAACTTCTGATCTTCTGGAGAGCTTATTGAAGTAGGGTATTGAAGGAAATACTTCAATATTTTTAGTCAAACTGAACACATGACACAGCTTGCTGCAGCCAAGTAGGTGAGATCTGAATCTTTTGCTGTGCCTGATGAGAGCTGTGGCTTTTCTGCACCACATCCAGTTCTGCACGGATGGGAGGCTGTGCACAACCAATAGATGTAGCCTGAGGTGGTCATATCTTTAACAAGCAAGTAATGTATGGCTCCTTAGGGTTGGATCTGTACAGTGAAACCACTGTTGAAAAGGTCCTAGTGTCCTTGTTGAACATGTTGCTAGAGGGTGGGGGGTCATGTCAAATTAACTCTGGTCTGAGTCTGAAAACTGAGTTCATTTACAGATCTATATAATAATTTCTAGGATTTTGTAGTATACATGCTCCCTAGCTGTTCGATCCCTGTACTAATTTTACCTATTCAGTTAGTGTTCCTTTGCTAATGAATGTGTTCCTGCGATGTCCCCAGCTTTTTGTTTGGTTGGTTTTGGCTGGACTGTATCACTTGTTCATAATTCAGATGTTATTGTCTGTCAGTACTAAACTGCAATGTTGCCTTCTCAAAACTTGACGCCAGCTGTTCACCAGAGTGGTGTGAATGGTGTTTGAGTGTGCACATCTGGTCATTTTGGAACAGGTTTAGTACATTCCTTTCAGTGCTTGAGTATAATTTGCAGATGGAAAGCAGACCAGCACAACACTAAATTACTCAGTTTCAGATAAATGCTTTCTTTGTGACTGCTTTGTGAAAATGATTTATGTAAATACTCTGTATCTTGATATGTTTCTTCTTCTTACGCCACCTGCCCCAGAACCTGACATCCTGCAACTAGTGTGTTAGATTTTGTGTCTTCTTGCTAGGTATATAATCATTACATAAGCTGAAGATATGGACCGTATTAATTAAAGCAATAAACTGAAATAGAATTTTAAATTGCATACGTTTTGGCACCTGTAGAAATTGAGAAGAATGAAAAATTGAACTTTTGTAGATGAGTACCAGCAACTTGTCTGTCCTGCACTCGAGGAATGTTTATGTAATCTGTTTCAGTACTCTTGAAATTAAATACTCTGAAGTAGGAAAAGGGATTTTCACTGTCTGGGAGAGCCAGAAGTTGATTCTGGGCTGTGATGATTACATTATTTCCTATAGAATTGCAGTGGAATGTGTTTTGATTAGTAAGGCCATTTTCTAGGGGGTGGATGAATGTGTGATGATAATTACTGATTGGCATAGTCTTAGTGATGCTTGGACTCAGCAAAGCTCTATTTTCAAGACTTACAATAATAAATTGAAAGTACTTCTCTGAGCCTGCAAGTGAAAATCTTTATATTTTTCTGTAATCAACAGAAACAGAGAAGGAGAAATAGAGGGTGCCTTTTGGCACACTTGCAGTTTTTACTCTTACTCTTCTGTTGACCTTATCATTGCTAGCGTCATTGCCTCTTCTGTCTTCTGTGAGTGAAGATCATAAGGCTGTACTTAGTTTACAAACAACTGGGTTTTTTAATCCAAATGCTGTCTTGATGTATCTTGATTGTTTTTACAGTGCAATTAAAATTCTTTTCTTTTTGCCTGTTATGGTGGAAGATTTTTGACAAGGATGATGACTCTTAGCCAAGAGGTTCAATGACACTGAAGATGTTGACCAACCTGACCGTTGCAGAAGAGCATACCTATTGGGTACTTTGTTATGGTCACTGCTTGTTCAGAAAGAGATTTGTTGGTGCTCCTCTGCATGTCCTCTTAGTGTAAGACCCACTAAAATGTTCAAAGCAGATTAATAAAGACTTGTTGCTCCTTGAGCTGCCACTAAGAAGTAGTTGTATCTGCTTTTTCTGGATTTGAGAGGTCATAGAGAGAAGTCCAGCAGAAATCCAGTGAACTCTTTAGGGGACTGGAGCATATGGCAAAAGAGGCTGAGGGAGGGAAGAAGACTAGGGCTAGGGACCACATTTAACCCCCAAATAATAATGAGTCTGTTGTGGAGAAGCTAGAGACACATACTTCTCAGACAGACGTACCAGATGGACAGAAGAAAATTGTCACTTATTGCAATAAAATAATTTCTTTATTGGATGTAAGAAGAAAAACCTGCAGTAAGAGTGGTTGAGTCCTGGAAGTAACTCACAGAGGTTGTGGAAGCTCTGTCCTTTGAGATTTTTCAAAACTCAGTTGGGCAAGGCCCTGAACAACCTGGTCTAGCTTTCAAACTAGCCCATTTATAAACAGGAGGTTCATCTCTTTCACATCCAGAGGTTTCTTCCAGTGACTCTGGCATAATTTGCTCAGTTGTTAGCACGCCTTTGTAGAGTGTGTATGATTGGTTTTCTTCCCCTGTTTCTCCTGCACCCTCTCCAGGGAAATACATACGGATAACTATGGGAGAGAAACTGCTGGCATGAAAAAGGCTTTGTATGCTTGTTATCTGAATTACTTGAGAAGGTCCTGTCAGACAACTGGTCTTTCAAACTACTGACAGACTTTACAGGGAATCTTAATTCATCTGTGATTTATCATGACTGACTTGGTTTAAAAGATCCAAGTCAAATTTGGAATGTATTCCTATAACTCTTAGCAGCTGTATGTGACCAGGTAGTGTCATACATCATTTTATGCAGTGTCCTGCTGTGAAGACTCGGCAATGAGGTCAAGTTTCAGCTTTTGTTTAGTATGCATTTGTCCTCTCCTCCACGCTTATCATGTAGTCTTATAGCCTGTTACTATTTTTTGTTAATGACAAACACATTCTTTCCTTAATGAAAGATTTAGTATGAGTACCTGTTGTTTAAGCACTTTTAATGAGTCAGGCCATTTTATGAGAATTTATGGTTGACTATGTGATCACTGCTTAGTGTGAAGACTGGGCAACCTTAGTTGGAAGATAGAAGTGGAAGATGGAAGGTAGAAGAAGTCAACATAAGACCATTTTCCACTTTGACGTTGCAATAGCAAATATTTATTTTAAAAGGCTGATGAAATTTTTATTGTTTCCCTGTACATTACCTAGTCTAATTAATTTTTTTACCTCTTACCATCTTTGCTCAAGAATTAGATCACCATTTTAAGAAGCCAGAATAAATAGCACATCCAGTTTTATGCATTTTCCCCAGCTTTAAAATATACCGTGTTTAAGCCAAGGGGCTTTTATTTTCCACCAATTTGAATAATCTGTAACTCTGGTATTTTGGCTAAAAACAAAAAAAGGGAAAAAATGCTTAAACAAGATGCCTATTAGAGTGCCATTTGGAAGTCAAGAAATGTGATTGTGAGGTGAGATCTCATTAGCCCTGCTCAATCACACACTTATTTGTGTATTCTCAGCATATCAAGGGTCTGTGGTAAGAGGACTGTAGTCCCTTATATCACAATTGCTTGTGTGTTAGTCCTCAGTGTCTAGGATGACACTGTGTGTTAGTCCTGTTCCCTCTTAAGCACATTACCTAGTTAGTACAGGGGAAAAAACAGGGATCTGTTGGTGCACCTCAGTCCTCTGCCCTCCGAGGATCTTCTTTGTGTCACTGTAGACTTGGCCATCATTACCACTACTTCCATGTACACGTGCAAGTGTGCAGTGTAACCTGTTTTATAGGCACATATAAGATGTTTAAAATTAGTACTCTATGTTATTGGATAAAAAGCAGTACAGATTTTCCAAGCCTTCCCGTAGACACTCAATTAAGTGTTTTCTGACAGCAAAGAGAGTTATTGAATGTTTTGAACCATTGATGGTGGGTTTTAACTCCTTGCAGAAGTGAGTCTGAAATATATCTGGTGGTTTTTAGACAAACTGTGACTGAAACTTACCATTGTTATATGGTTAAGGTTATTGTATTGTAGATTTGTAACTGGACTTTTCCTAAGTGGAAAAAGCTGCTTTTAAAAAGCCAATGGCCAAACAGACCAAATATATGTGTTGAGTAGTTACATTTGTGGGGTGCAGCCAATACCAATGAGGGGAAAGAATTGCATAAACCTTAGGAGATACTGGAAAGATCTGGTCACTAATGAACTATGAAAGATTTTCAGAAATTCTTGGTGTTACTTTTAAATTTTCTATTGCTTTCTGTGACAGTTTTAAGGACACAGATGCCAAAAATCTGTGGATGAAAGCTGTTATGCATTATCCAGAGCAGTACGGTACCATTTATTTAGCCACATGGTTAAACAAAGAAAAGCAACTTAGGCAAAACTTCATTTTAAAGTATTAATATATATGAGCATGAAGAGGGAAGAAAATAGCTTGTACTGTCCTTGAGTCAGTAAAAAAACCCAGTGTAATCAATCTTCTTTTACTGACCTGGAGAAATAATTGTTATGCTTTTGAAATATTGATCTTCATGACTGTACAACAAAAAAACCCAAAGGAATTATTCTTTTGTGTCACATACCATCCAGTAAAAGATAACTGGGATTGCTGAAACTGGTTTTTTTTCTCAGTCCTTGGATCAAAAAGGAAACTGAAACATCCCTGTTCTGAAAAACCTTTAAAACCCACTTGGATGGGGTTTTGCCTTTCTTTGAAATTCAAGAGGCATTTCCAAGCCAGTAGTTCAAAGTCATGAGTCAGGCAGTAGTGAATTGCTGAAGGTAAAGCTCCTCCTCCTCTTCAGACCTTTCTGAAAGTCTTAGATTGCCATTCACCTCTGATGAATGCATTCCCTCTAAGTGGTAATCTCCTGTCAGCTATCTGATAGATATGTAGCTGCTGGTTAAAGCACTTGTAAGAAAAAAAGAAAGTGAATTAAATGTGGTAATCACGACATTGTAAGAAAGTGCACCGATACCTGTCATCCTCTTGGTTCTCATCCAGCTCCTGGCAGGCTGTACAATCCCCAGCATGCATTTGTCTTGCCTGTCCTGAAAAGCCTCCAGGGACTGACACCGCAGGCGCCTCTGGGTTACCTGTTTTAGTCTTTACACCTCAGAAAGGTTGTGTCTGTTTTTTCCATTGTTCCTCTTCCCTCAACCACATCTTCCCCACAGTTTCCTAATAACCAGTCTACATTTCCGCTTACTGTCATTTTAAGCCAACTGTATTCTCTGTCCCTGGTGGATAGGGAGGATAATACACTCTCATCCTCTTTGCAGAAACCTTTCAGATGTTCAAAATAGTTTGTCACGCCTCCTCCTTTTCTTTATAGGCTATTGATCTAATGGCAGATGGAGGTCTATCTGAGACTACAAAATAAAGTTATCTGCAAGCCTGTGGTGTGTTCAGTAGCAAACAGATAGCATAAGCAACTGGGAGAAAGCACGTTTGCTCTTCTTCCTGTTTATCACTATAACCTTGATTTATGTGGCTTTAACCCGTAAGGCTCAATTAATGACCTGTAGTGCTTGAATAACACATAATTAGATAGTAAAGAATGACTTACAGATAGCTAGCAGCAGTAATTAGCTACAGCTACTGGATTATACTTGCTTATTGCATCCAAGTGTTGCCTGTGGGTGAATGGAAAGGTGGGCTTGCTTTGTGAGAACAAGGTTTTGTGACTCTCAGATGATCATCCAGCCTGGACCTAAGGGCCTCCTGACCCCAGAATCAGTCTCTGCAGAATCTGCGATAAATGCCCCTCTGCTTAACCCAGAATGAGGGATTTTAATCTGAGCTTGGTTGAAGGCTGCTGTTCTCATTTTTATGGAGTGCAGAGGACAAAGAGACGCCTTTCTACTGTTTTGATTCAAAAAGGCCTGCTGGTTCTGGTAAATGCCCCCATCTAAGATCCAGAAGCAGTTCTGGAGATCCAGGATTGAGGGTTTGTGGTTTTACAATTTCTTTTAAAGGTATATTGATGAGGCTCCACACTCTGTTTATAGAAGTTCAAGATGGCAGTGCCTTAAAGCCTTCATGTTCGGGAAATTAAAAAAATGGCTTTTTAATGAAAGCTTTTGGATTAAGCAAGAGCTTAAAATATTCTTAGCATTCCTTCAAGCTATATGAACTCATATACATGCATGTGCTGGAGAACATTTTTCATGCAGTGTCCTTGCATAATCTGTCACTGATTGTGTGAAGCTGCATGGCTGATATTTAAACGGTTTTACACTGTTGTATTTTTTATATTATAAACAGCTTTAAAAAAAAAAAAAGCACAACCTTGCGTACATTTTAGAAGAGGTTGCTGGTTGATGCTTTCTAGCACAAGCCAGAAAGCACACACTTTTAGGAGGTTCTGTTTACTGGTCCACAGAAGCAAATGACTTGGAGGTGTTGTGTATGACCAGTGTAGGGGCTGCACTAGCATGGAATCATAGAATCACCAGGTTGGAAGAGACCCACCTGAGTCCAACCATTCCCACCAATCTCTAAACCATGCCCCTCAGTGTCTCATCCACCCGCACCTTAAACACCTCCAGGGAGGGTGAGTCAACCACCTCCCTGGGCAGACCGTTCCATTGCCTAATGACCCTTTCTGTGAAGAATACTAACTGCCAGGTGCTAAAACTTCTGTCTGCGGGAGGAAATGGTCTCCTGAACTCAGTTTTGTTCGGTTACTGGATGTTGGTGGATGCTGAGAGAATCTTTGTCCTGCCATAACAAGTAAGACTCCTATGACACAACCTCTGGGACTTTGCCTTGACCCCTACAGCTGAGGCAAGTCTTGTAAATAACCACTATACATGTGACAATCAGCACCTAGCTTAATCTTATTTGGGATCTAGAGTCAGCAGTATGATAGAAAGAAAAAATACTACTCAAAAGGGAGATTTTTTTGTGTGAGGAATAATACGGAAAAGCAGTAAGAAAAACGGACTAATATTCAAGTGTCATGATATAACAAATGGTCTCTGTAAACTTACAGGCATACTGTTCATCGGCTTATCCTCCCTTAAGCAACAACAAGGAAGTGTGTGTTGGTAGAAAAGGAGACTTGGAAGATTGCTGCAGCACTTGAAGTAGCAATATTGCTTCAATATTTCAGTAAAGACAAGGACGACATCACCTTGTTTGTAGCTGGTTAGAAATCTATGCCTTTTTTTTCTTTTATTAAAAAAAAAGTTATTTTTAAGTCACCTTGCTCTTACCTCCAGTTCAAGATGCTCTTTCAAGAGCATCAGCCAGAATGACATCATTTCAGTATTCTCCCTTTCACAACTTCTCACCTACACAAAATATACACTTGGTGATCGTGCAAAATTAGCTTGTATTTCAGACTGGAGTTTATGTTAGTGTGTATAAGGCCTGAGAGAAGACTTGGCTTGAGTTGGCCTGGTCAGACTGCATTAGTTAGTCCAGCAGTGATTTATAACTGTTAAATTGAAGGAACTTTGTTTAGTACCACAAAAGTATTGCATGTTTCTATGTACTTTATTCGGCCAATAGCTGTTCCTATGGAGCTGAGTGGGTATGAGAATGTGGCCTTCAGGTGTACAGGAGTTTCAGTGATGACTTAACTGGGGAGAAAGCTGAGAGGAAGAATAGCTGGCCTGTATTAGTTTCTCCTAGAAGAAAAGGATTTGACATCGGTTGATGAGGTTTTGTTGTGAGCCGCAAGAGAATATAGAGATGACAGCTTAACCCCAGCCTCTCTTGGTAAATACTCATTGGGATTTCTCCTTGCTGAATGCCACAGCACCTTGCATGATACCAAAGAAATACTGTCGTATTACCTTTTTTCCCTTGTGCTCTTCTGAACATAATAATGAGCTTCAAACTGAAAAACAGGGTAATAAAACCAAAACTGCGGACAACACATTAAGAGCTTCTGGCTGCCAGTGACAAGGCAGTGCCTTGTGCCTGCCTTAGTGCCTTGTGCCAGCGCAGGCCTAGGTGTAGCCAAAGTCTTGATCCCACCTCCAGTGCCTTTTCCCATCTTTGTGGGTGAAACTACTCACCTGCCTGTGCAACTGGAAACCTGCTGAGTTGGGTTTCTGGTGGCCTCTACTGGTGCTGCTCTGCAAAGGAAAGGCATCATTACCCCTGCCATTCAAGTTTGCTCCTTCAGAAACCTAATAGTCCAGAAAATCTTTCCTATGTAAGCGAAGTTTGTGGGCAAGGTATGAAAAAAAGCCCTTCTAAGGCATCTGCTGTTGTGGGGAGCCCCTTCAGATCAAGACATATCATCAAGAGCATGGCTCAAAGCTGCATGCATTCTTCTACCAAGTCTTTAGCCTTGGAGCAACTTTCTTGCTTCCGTGAGTGGGTGTAGCCTGGGAGAAGCTCACCCAGAACCTGGCAGAGGAGCTCCTGCTGGTTTGGGCTGCAGACCACCTGTGGGTACCAGCTGGCATATAGTGGGTTGCAGGGCTGCAGCTGCCTCCTGGGAAGGGGACTGGCTGGGGTTGGGCAGCCGGGAGAACTTGGGGTGCAGTGCCCTGCATGCTCCTTGGAGAGGCTTGCTTGCAGCAGCTTGGGAGTATCTGCCTCTCAGTCTGTTGGAGCACTCCATCTGAAGTTTCCCCGTTGCTGGTCTCAATCCTTCCACTTTTATAGCTGCAAGACTTCTGTGCATCAAAAGTGTGTCATTTAGAGGCTCTTTAGTGCCTGGGAGTGTTTGAGAAGGGTAAGACCCAGAGAGCCCCGGCTCTTTGTTCTTATCTTCGGCTGCTAAGCACTCCCTCAGGGAGCATCCTCTCCCTTTAATCAATCTGTTGTGTCAGGAGATTGAAGCCTCATGTTTATTGCTGAGAGGGCACTTCAGATTGATGCAGGTACAGGGCATTTCCCTACTCCTGCCCATGAGAGAAAGCACATTAGCAGGTTTTGGTAGTGGGGAGAGCACGAAGAGCATGTGGTAAAGAGGAGCTGGTTCCAGGGTGAGAAACATTATGAAGAGGAATGGGTATCTAGGTTGTGCCTCCATCCTTTTCAGCTAAACAGCTAGATGTTGCTCTGAACAGCAGAAGGCCTTCTTGCTTCAGATTTAAATGACTCTTAACATGCTTGTGAACACTAAACCATGGCCTGGTTGCGCCTTTTGCCACTAAATTGTCAGTGGCAGAAGTGGTTTGTCCATCAGGCATGTTTAGCATTTGCTAGGAACTAGAAACATTACTGAGCTTTGGGACATACTTTTTCATTCTAACAGTTTTTAGCATTGCAAGAAGGATGTGGACTCTTTGTCTGGTTGGGGTTTTTTTCCCTTCAGATGCCCAGAACTTGAGCTCTGGAGCTGGTAGAGTAAAGGATCAGACCTTTTCAGATCAATCTGAACTCATCTCCTGGGGTTCCTGCTATGCTTACCGAGCCCATGAGATTGGTGTCTGATGCAGAAGGTCAGGCTGTCAGAAAGTCATCACCCAAAAGCACACAGCTTGTTTTTAAATTGTGTGCTTTGGGTTCCTCAATTTTGTTGGTTTGTGAATTCTTAAAGGTTACGTTCTCAGACTTTTTCTCAGAAAACATGGTGGGTACAGAATTCGGTTTGGTTTTGGTTTTTATACAATTTATAGCTGGGATTTAACAGTTGAGAAGCTGAAGCCTTGATAAAAGCACCGAATATCATGAGACTTGAAATAAAATCATGAGATGGCAGTGTTGCTTCTAGCAGCTGATCTTTTTAGCAGAGCTTCATTTTCTAGGTCTCTGTGCAAATGCGTTTTGCTTGCTAAAAGCCCTATATTGACAAATTACAGCCATGACCAAATGCATCATTATTTCCACTATCTAAACTGTTTATCAGTTACATGTCACTTCTGGACTTGCCAGTTGAAGTTCTCACAGGCACAAATGAGTGCACTTGTTTTCCTGGCAACATATAGATTTTGAATACGGTTAAAGATGCTTAAATTAACCTGACATCTGGAGATGTGGGTAGTGTGAATGGTTTCTATGTTACCAGCTAACTTTAGCTGGGTAGCTGAGGAGCTATAGCTAACCATGCAAGGTGGCAGAAGGGAGTTTGTAGAACAGCCCTTTAAAGGGAGCACGTAGCTGGTGTCAGCTGTACTCTGGCAGTGCTGGCTGTTGAGAGACCCTGAAAGGACTGGCCTCTTGACTGATGTGCTTCAATTTAATCCAACCCGATTTCACCACAAGGGCATTGTTAGCCCAACAGCAACCAGAGGGCTTTCCCTCACAACTTCAAGTGATCTTTCAACTCCTTTTGGCTGCTTCTGTGCTTAGCTTTTAGCCTGAGTAGACTCAGGCATGCTATGAAGGAGGGTGTGGGGTTACCTTTGATCTGGATCAAGTGTACTGTGTCATGCTTATGCAGGCAGTGCTTTGTAAGCTTGTCTTTAAGTGTTTGAGATGTAAATAAATATTCGAGGCCCTGCCTCCTTGGCTTGCCAGGTATGTAAAAACTCAGCTAACACTTGTCACTAGAAGAGGTTTCTGTGAAGCTGATGTCACATGTCACTTGCTTATCATAGTCTGGTGACCGTATCCAGCTTAAAAAAGGTACCAGTATATTATGCAGCCCTTTTACTAGGATCCAGTCTTAAGCAAGATCTTTTTCTGCAGATCAAAGCGTAAATATAACCTTCATGTACTTGTTTGTTTTTTTTTCCTGGGATTTTCTTCTCAGCCCAAAGCTTTCCTTCAGTTAGTATACTCAGAAGGTGACACTTCATGGCTTTCAGCCAGAATAATGGCTGCTTTTGCTGAAGTTGAATAGTGCTGATGTCCTTTGAGTGGGGCAGGGCAGAAGCGTTTCCTGGCTAGACAGTAAACCAAACTGGTGCAGGGACAAGCTTTTAAACAGCTTGCTTGCTGTGTGGGCAACCTATTCCACAAACTGCGCGAGGGACTTGGGCTTCAATATGTGGCTTTTTTTTTTTTTTTGGCATAGAAATCAACAGTCGTACTTTACGCTAATATGTTCAAGAGAGCACAGCCTGAGGTTTGTTATTGACCCTTGCTAAAGGTGGTGGTAGCTGCTGCTTCAGAGCTGTGGTAAACTTGGATGACTGAGCTTGATTTTGCATGATATGGTGGTGACAGCATCTTGGTCCCTTGCAGTGTTGTAATACTGTGGAAGCAATGAAACATGGTCTAAGAGTGTAAATTCTGGAGGAAGAGTTACAAAAATGGTGGGTTAAAATAGGGAAATGAAGTGTGAAAATAATCTTTCCTGGAAAGGGTCTTCATGCCATTTAGAAAGGAAATAAAGATGACACCTATATTTCTTTTGCCAGGAACCCCAGTGCACACTGGCTTGACTTCAGTAATTTTTAGTAGAATTCAGTTTGTAAGTGCTCCTAAATGAACAAACAGGAACTGAACTAACTTAAAGGAGGACATTTCTCCCTTTGGAATAGACAGGTAATTAAAGGAAGAATCATTATAGGTATTGATAAGTTGCAGATACCTGCTTGTGTCTTTTTTTGAGGCTTTTTTTGTCACTGGAATCTATTCACTGCTGATGAACAAACTCTGCAGCATCTAACGCAATAAGGGTTAATTTTTGAAGGCTGTAATTTATAGGCAGGAAAGGATTCAGGATTTCAGGGAAAATTTCAGTAATAAGTTCCAAGTACCCACATTAGCTTCTTTAATATAGCAATTCCAAATCCTCAGGGAGTATAAGGGGAAAGAGCTACAAAAATGGCCAGACTTGCATGGTATTTCTAAATAGCATCTGCTTTTGTCATTCTCTGAGTCAAAATGCTGGGCTAGATGGCTATTGCTCTGACACAGCTGGGCATCATTACTTACATTTTTAAGCAACACAAAATTCCTGTTCCCATGTTCCCAGAAACATCATTCTATAGATACTTTTTCTCTGTTTATACATACGGACATATTTATTTCCTGGGAGATGAATGCACCCTCATAGTGCTTATCTTCCCATTCTGTTATTTCAAGACTACTTGATGGATGGAAAAGAGAATTCCCTGAACAGGAAGATGTCAGGTCTAGGTTTTTTAAGAGCTTGACTCTGGCATGCTTCTCATTAGCTGAGGGAAGATTTCTTGTTGTGTAATGCGGAGCTGAGAAACCCGAAGGGAACAACAGAATGTTTTGTTGTTCCACATAGAAGAAAATAAATTGCTCCACCTATTTTTTCTCAGTTACAAATTTGCATCAACTGATAAGGATATAATCTGTACTGGAGACTGAATATAATCTCCATGGAAACTTTTCTGAGTTGTCTTATACAGAATGCCTTCAACGATGGATTTGTTAAAACTTTACCACCTTGTTCTCAGAAATGTCAGGCGAGGAATGTCATCTTGATTTTCTTAAGTGGATTGTCCCTGGCGTAGCTGCGATGCTACTTAGTCTTCAGGATGCCTTCAGGGTTACAGTGTCATAAAAACATTGGCAATATTCCTTTCAGAATGTGCCTGCTAGCAAGATTCAGCATTAATAACAAACAAAATGAAGTGAATCAGTGCAGAAAAACTTAACAAGGAGTTTAATCTTCTGCTACAGAGTGGAAACTTGTAGATGATGTGCAACTTTTTGTACTTTAAAAGTCATGGAATTTCAGGGTTTTTTAAGCAAATGTCCTGTTACAGAAACTATTGCAGCTGGTTGGTAGTCAATGTGTCTAGTTCAGTTAATTTTGGAACCAAAATTCCAATTCAAAGTTGTAAAGGGCCAAGGTACATCAGTATTAATGTGGGATCCTCTAATAACTTACGACACTTGTGGACAAACAGGTAGAGGGAGAGAGTGAAATTCTGTGCTCAAGGCAGATGACTGGAAGTTTGACTTGGGTTCTACTCATGGATTTGTGTTGCCTTGAAGTTCTATCTCAGTCCCCTCAAAACTGGGGGTGGATTACATTTATTTCACTGATGGAAAGGAGTTTTGATTCGATGTTGTTTAACATATACAACTTGCACAAACAGAGAAATACAGCGTCTGTCAGACTGTTTCAGGTAATGATTGATAGTGTGTTGCAGAGTGTAAATTAAACAAAGTTTACACCTCACTTTGAAAATTGTTAAAATTACTGCTGTTCTTGTGCAGATGTCTGCTGTTGCAAGCCCACTTTAGGATTACAGCATTATGATTCAAAGATGCCATTGTATCTTCTCCAGTGCTGTTTATCCATCTGTGCTGACAGTTTTCTCCTGACTATTCACAGGGATGAAAGGGAAATGCAGAGTCTAGATCTGATGATTGGCTCTATCATTCTCACACTTCAAAGGCTATTGCTTGCTCTCATCACCTCCTGCACTATTTATGTTGTATGTAAATCATCTGATCCACGTTAAGCTGCTAATAATTCTCGAGCTATTTACCAGAACTGCTCATCACTGTCCTTGCTGCCATGGAAACAAATTGTTCCCAGCTTCATAGGAAGAATATTTTCTTTTCTGTGACAGCTTTGGTTATGATGCATCAGAAACTGAGAGGCTAGGCATCATTCTCTCTAACCAGGTGCTCTTGGAAGAGTTTTCGGAGGAACAGAGGATGGATAATTCTATATAACATTTGTTGTTTGTTCTGTTTGAAAAGCAAATGAGAGAAGCAGGGGGATGGGCATTTGATCATATTTGCTGCCTTCTGTTGAGGAAAGCACTGCCCAAAAGTCTTGCTGCAACACGTCATTTTACAAAATGAATGACTGTCATTGTCTTTCCCCTGTCCATTGCATTTTCGTGACAGTATGACTAGTGTGTTCCCATTAACTTTTTCACTGATAACATTGAGTAATTGCTACTTGTTTAAGCCACTTTTGACCTTTGCATCCTTTTGAACAAGTAGTGATGAGGGGAAAAAAACAACTTCTTTCCTCATTGCAATATCTTACGCATTATACTAATGGGATTTGGTAATGATGTATGGTGGTACAGTGCTGACTTTTGCATGCTCTGAGATAACCAGCTGCTGGATTGTTACCAAGTATGCTTCCAAAAGTGCAAAAATGATTAAAGCGTTTTTCCTTTTTAATGCATGTGAAGAAACAAGGCACTAAGGCACCAGCTTGGTCTGGATACGAATTCTTACTCAAACGACACTGTTGGCTTTCATCATGTATTCTTTTTGCATATACAGTTTGGTTCTTCCTAGTGCCACTGTTTGACTATGAAAAGAGTTTCCTGCCTGGAGAAGTGATGCTTAGCCATCTCATCCTTTCCCAGGGTAGACCTACCTTAGTAGTATCAGGCTGGCCATGAATTCAAACATCTGATTGAAGTCTTAGATTTTGGTGCCCCAATTTCACTATTGCTTTATCGTTTAGTTGAGGCATAATCCCGTATATCTGTTTTGTTTGTTCAGCTCCTGCAGCTTGTCTCCATAGCACAGAATTCAGCCTGGGATTACAGCAGTCTGCTTTCTTTGTTTTTGACATGCCTGGCACAGCAGGAGCCTTCTCCTGATTTGAGCCTTGTAGGTACTAATGCAGTAATACTGCTGCTGATCGTGACAACTTACAACATATGGTTTCTTCTCAGCAGAGTGAGAATACCCTCATACAACAGAGCTGTTAGGTGGGTAGGATAGATACCCTCAGCAGGTCTGTTGCATTTCTTCATTTCTCCAGATGGAGCAAACAGACATCAAAATGGCTGTGGATTTCCCTCCATGCTACCTTTAGTTGATATTTATCCTGCTGCTATTGAGCACCTGTGCTCCAGGTATTACCTGTCACCAAAGTTGCAGTGGTGTTTGATTTTATATTCAGTGGGACTAATTTTAGATTCAGTGTTGGTAAACTGAGGAAAAGGGAGAGACAGCAGAGGAGATGATGAGGATCATTTTGAGTTACTGGGTTTACAGACAGGTCATTGAGAGAGAGCTGAAATAGGCAGAGGTGAATGAGCTCGCTCATCTTAATTCTCTCTTCCCCTTTTTGGTTGTTTGTACCTTGAAGATACATTGTTTTAAGCATATCTAAAGTAATTGCATAATTTTTCATCCCAGTGTTTAAATTCAGCAGGAAATGTTCCAGAAAGAAGCCTTTTTTTTTTCTTATTTTTTTTTTCTTTTTTTTATTTTTTTTTTTAATTTTTAAAAAAATTATTTTTTTTTTTTTTTTTTTTTGCATTGAGAGCTTTAGTGGAAAGAATAGTGCTAATAAGGACAGAAAATTTGCAAGCAAATCATTAAATTACATACTAGATAATGATCTGTGCCTGTCTCACGCTCCTGCAGTTGTGAAAGTAAACCTTAATACTGGACGTGGAAATGAAAATGAACTCTGTGGTCTTCCTGTGATTTACACCCAATGAAACTTGATGGTGGAACAAAAGAAGAGAAAGCTATCAAAAGTACCCTTTTGTCTAACAGCATAAAAAGCGAGAGGTGCCCAGTGCCCTGCCAAGAAGATTTTGGTTGCATGGTGTTTGCTGCAGTTCTCAGCAATCCCATTTTGAGGCAGATCGGGTGCAGCGCTCAACAGACGCCTCAGAGCGCTAAGTAGTTGGGGGCGAGCAAGTAAAACACTGAGTGACTTGTGTTGGCAGATGGGAATTCAGGGATTCATTAGTCATGCTGTAGTCTCTTGTTTTGCAGTGTGTCATGATGAAAAGAGAGAAAAGAGTTGCTTTTCGATAGCTGGAGAAGGCTATTTAAATGCTGCAGGCTGAGTGTTGCTGTGCTTGAACTATATTGTCTTCCACAGCAGTTGATCACCAGGATAAGTCATGTTACAGATCAGGGAGACATATGTGATGGGTTACTAGGCTCTGTTAATTATGGAGAGTCAACTGCTGGACCTTATTTTGGAATAAGCAGAGAACGGTCCAAATAGATATTATATTAAATCCAGTTTGTGTAGGTAGGAAGATGTTTTTCAACCATAACAGAATAAGAGTAATATAGTTCTCGCTTTACCATATTAAGGTCTTTTCCAGTAAAAATCAGTCAACTGGAAGAGAAACACCATTTTTTCCCCAATGAATCTTGCATAATGATGCCTTTCTGACACCCAAATTTGGGTTCTACATCTTACATCAGTCTCTCTCCAGGACGCTTTAGTGTGCCTGCTTAAGAGAAGCTTTGCCTTGCCATTCTTCAGTGATTTACTTTTAGGGTGGAAATTGGGTCTAGACCTGTGCTGTCTGTCAGAGAAACATAGGATGTGTGAGGCATGCTGTCCTGGCCATATCAATTTAATTTTAGATTGCAGGAGGGAGGAGGAAGACAAACAAGTCTTTTCATCCACCTACATCTTCAATATTGAAGTCACAGATGTCTAAAAGGGTGTTAGAAATGATTAGCAATGAAATCATCCATGTAAGTTAATAGATGGGTAAATATACGGTGAAGTGAAAGACGCCATAAAATTAATAGTCGGGGAGACATGAATACTGTAACCTCACTAGAGTCTGTGGCAAAATGAAGTACTCTTGAATAAATTAGAATAACAATGAAAGGAGTAAGCTTATGAAAAGTTTGCTCTGTCTTTTGTGAAAACTGGGCAACATTTCTAAATGAGGTGTATCTCAGGGGTTAGCTTCTGCCTGTGGAAACATGGACAACCCTTGTGAAACAGTTCATGCAAGAGTTAACAGAGTTAATGGACACCAGACCATTTTGTGCAGGTTGTTTGGTAAAGAGAAGAGTGTGGAAGTCTTTTATGCAATGAGACCAATTTAAAGGGACTAACTGCTGGCAGCCCCTGGGCTAGAGATCTCCAAGCTTGGTTTCACACCACCTTCCACTGAAGTGTACATAAATAGAAGGGTTTAAAAATAAGTATTCTTCAGTGTAGTAGTGCAATTTCACTGAAGTCCTCCCACCAGTAACTTGGCTGCCTCCTAAGACGTTAAATGTTCTGTTTTCTCCATGCTCTCTTCTGTTCCTGTTGCTCTGCAGGCATTGGAAATTTTTCATGTTAGCGACCATTACTCTTTGGGTTGTGGCACCCTTCTGGCACTTAAAGAAAGGGACATAAACTGCCCATTTTTGGACAGATCAGGTAAGCATAATATTCAGAGGTGATCCCTGATCCCTGCCTGTGTTGTTCTGCATTAAGGGGACTGAACATTTTATTGTTTATTTGTAAGCTCTGTGTGTCCAACATAAGCAAGTGACTGCTGAGCCTTCCTGGGAATGGTGCCTTTGGGATGCCTGAATACAAATCAAGGCACCGTGTTTGTGCATCTCTTAAGCCACTGCAAAATATGACCAGTGTCCTTGCAATGCTGCAGAGAACCAGCCTGATAAAAACTGAAGCTCCAGTTTTGAATAGCTTCTGGATGGATGTACTGTGTGGGACCAGCTTTTGTATGTGTCTGTGTGGGGGAGAACTGAAGCATTCCGTATTTCCAAAATGTTCTAACCATACTGTCAGTGTTGCTTAGCAGCAGAGGGTTTAAAATAGTGGTATTACTCAACAGTGTGAGCCACATTTGCACATGGTAATTCTCCGTGTCCCGTATTGACTTGCTGCATTATAAGAGTGCTAAGTTAATATAAGGAAAGTGAAGATAGCTCACCTCCTCCTCTCTTAACTTAATGAACAAATGGCTGAACAGTGGCATGTCTCCCTTACGGTTTCAACAACCAGATGTCCGGTATAGGCATGCCACAGTGTTTTGGTCCCCATAGATGTGTTCATATAGGCCTCACTCAGATGTAAAGGCCTTTCACACCCCCGTTTGCCTAAGAAAAAGTTTAGCTCTCGACCCAGCAGCTTGCACTGGTGTCAGCTAGGGCTGTGCTATTAATGCAGCATCACTTGATTTGAGGGGCGCTGGCAACAAACAGTGCGGACATGAGCAAGTGCAAATAGAACTTGGTGATATCTCAGCAGCCCAACTTGTTGGTCCTTGTTAGTACACATTCCCACCACTTAGCTGCTTGCTGAGTGGTTTGGTCTTCTGAAGTGACAGTGAAGAGTATCTGAGGTGGAGGTGTCTCCCTGGAGTAAGTCAGAGAACCTACAGGATTGCAGCTCTACTTGCAGTCTACTCCAGAGGAGCTGAATTACAGTGATAAGGGCAATAGATCATCGAGGCTTAAATGAAAAGTTTGGTAAAGGTATCAAGGAGGTCGAGTGTTTCATTCTTTATGGAATTAAACTAAGGGTGGATAGTGGATAAGTTGTATGGTAACCTGCTGAAAAATAATTGCTGATCTAAAGATGAACAGCCCAGGTATTATATATTTTACCTGCTTTGAAAAGCTTCAATACTTGCTTTAGAGCTATAGAAGTACTCCCTTGGCATTGCTAATAATCTTCCTAACAAGCTGGACCATGTATTATTATATCAAAGTAGGGTCATATTTTAAAGCCCTGGAGTGAATTAGAATAGCAACTGGATCTGTCATTAGTGCTCTGTTTGCCATACCATGGAAATAAACTGTTTATCAGATGCAGATGTTTAAAAGCTGGCCTTAAAATAAAGAAAATATGTTTCTTAAACAGATCTGGTGTTTTTTCTGTATTTAAAACTATAGCCATGTTTCTTCTGTGAAAGCTTAAACAACCCATCTCTAAACAGCACAGTTAAAACATGATTTAAATTTGTATCTATTTTATTTGCCCTTTGCCTCAAGTATAGGCATTTTTATGATAGGCATTGCCTCAGCACACAGTATATATGAACAGCGGAGGAGTATGGCCATTAAGTTTTACTCTGAGACTGGGCTATGTGCAAGTAAAATACTTAATTGGGCTGCTTGCAGTTTGCAGGGCAGTGTTTCAAAAAGTAATCTGGTAGTGCTTTTGACAAATAGCACAATATGAACTATGGGAATTAATATTAAATTAAAATCATTTTTAATATTTTTGAGGAGGAGAGCCAAACTCAGTGCAAGTATAAATTAGTTAAACAGGCTTGGGTTGGGAATAGCAGTGGATTTAATATTTCCATAGAATTACCTGCCATTGCTTTACCTTTATAGACACTTAAAATATAAGTGAAAAGGACAATCAAAATAATTATCATGACACTAGTTGCTTGGATAGATGATAATTTTCAGTTGTTAAAACAAAACAGACATCACATTTTAGTCTGAGAAAGGACACCTTGTATGTCAAGGGCTGACAATTTTTTTTTTCCCAAAAATGATTATGAAAGACATGAAGGTCATATGACAGACCTCGTATTTCCCTGCACACATTCTTTGTACTTTGGAAAGCAGTGAGTCTCATGAGATGTCAGTTGCAAAGAAAAATACACTTCTGTTTCCAATTAGGCAAGTGGGGTCTTGTGAAACTGCCTCTGCAGCCTCCTGTAGCTTTGTTTCAAAGTTCCTATCAGTGGAGGTGCATTTACAGGAACCCACCTTACTAATTCTTCAGATATGTAGGAGATGACAGAACTAATTTGTGCACTACTGACTTTTCATGTTTGGGACATATGTCATCCAGCTTGATGTACAGTGCCACATGGAGGATGAGAATGTTGCTGTCCTGTACTGGCTGGTACACTTCTGAGCTGGCAAAGCATTTTAGCAAGTCCGACTGAAGGGTAGCACTTAAGGATGCACTACAAAGAGGAGAGAGGTTTTTCAACTGGGATCCCTCTTGGTGAATAGTTCTGGAAAGATTCTTGACTGAAGGGGAGGAAAGCAGAGGGACTGGAAAGTGCTTGCTTGAGCTGGATGCTGTATAGATGTTATTTACCACTTCTAATAGTCCCTGGACAAATAATTTCTCCATATATGTATGCATGTGCATGCACATGTACCATAATGTGGCCTTGTGTCCTGTGTTTCAGAAGTATTATCTTCCTGTGTAACAGTACTTATCTATGATCTAGATAGTTTACAATGAACACAAAATGTATTTAGTTAGAAGAAAGCAGCTGGGTGAAAATTAGCTGGACACATATGCGGTATTGTCCATTATGTGACTGCCTGCCCTTATTGATACACTGCGCACAGAGATAAGCAGGATTCTCTCTGTTGTAGATCATAGTCTTGTTAGAGCTTGAAATTGTTCATGGGTGTGCAAGATGAGCTGTTAGTAGCATTAGAGGACTCACCTGGGCTTCATCAGAGCTTGGGTGTGCTCCTTTGAAAGGACTTTTTCAGTATTTTTGCTCAAAATGCACGTTGTCTCAAGGCCTGCGTGTTGCTGTAGATTACTGGATCCTTTTCTCAAAGACCTGGTGACTGCGTACAGAGGACTGAATACCAGTTCTTTCTGCCACCTTCCATAACTGTCCTAAATATTGGTTTCCTCGTTCCTTTTCTTATATCTGTGCATGCTTAGGATCATGAATGTAAACCTCTCAAGCTGATTGCTCTGGAAAGGAGGAAAAAGCTCTGCATTCGAAATACTGCTGGCTCAAGCCCAGGTTTGCCATGAGTGTCTCTTATTAGGCTCCGAGGCCCGGCCAAGCCAAGAAATACATTTCCGGGCTCTCTTTGGCTTTTGAAACTAGTTTTACATCTGGAGAAAATGCTTCCATTAAATGCTTATTCCCTTTAGGCGAAGGCAGATGTGGACCCTGCACACAAGTCCCTTGTCAACACCCGGATGTTTGTTACTCTCTGCTCAGCTGTTTGTCTGAGAGTTCCTGGCTCCTGTGGGGTTTGCAGTGGCAGAGCTGGGGGAGCTGCACCCCTCCTTCTTAGACATGGGGTGATGAGCACTTCAAGGCAGGCACCTCTTCTTAGTGGGATCCAGGAAGGGACATATTTCTGCATCTTCTGTTACCTCTAGATATGCCCAAGATTAATTTTCCAGTTCACCACGTGAGTGATGCATAGTGAATGTTTCTGTTTGTGAATAAGCGTTGCATAAACTACTGCATAAATTACATTGCTGGGGAGTTCTGTGCATGTGCCTGACTTAAGTGTCCAAAGTGTCTGTGCTTGTGCCTTCACACCCTGCCAATTCAGGATCTAAATAATGACAAACGGATCTCAGCTGCACAACTTTGACTTCCCTGAAGTTTGGTGCTTTCCTACATCAAGCCAGTTTCACTCTCTTTGCCAGCCCTGCATGTAGTCGTCAGCTGTGAGAAGCTGCATACGTCATCTCCTGTTCTGGGATGAGTTCATGACTTTCCTTTCTTGTTTTGAAGGAAGTTTTTCTTCTTAAATTTTTTCAAACAGCCAAATGGACAATTGTGGTTTCTTTGCTTATTTTTGTTGAATCCTAGGGCTTCTGCTTCCAAACATGGATTGGCTTTACTCTGTTTCGCTACCATGGAACTGCAGTTGCTGCTACCTGAAAAGACAGTGAGCCCCAAGTACTTCATTAGCATGTGCTGTCTATATGTAATTAAGGGGCAGGCTAGAACACGGTGAGCTGTGACTTGTTTGTATTCTGTTGCTTCACTGGCTACCTAATAGACATATATGTTCAAAGCATCTGTCTTGCTCTTCCTTGTTGAAGGAGAGCTTGGGATGTTGCTCTAGTGCGACTTCTCCCCTTCTGAGGTGCTCTGTGCAAATATCCTCCTTATGGCACCTGTATGCAAACTGCTATGGTTTGGTAGGAAAACCTTGACCTAACTCAGGACTGGGACCACACTTAGCTGCTGGCTGAGATGTGCTGTTTAGTGCCCTGTTTCTTCAGCCTGTGTTTTGCTTTCATTGGGTAGAGGTGTCTAGAAGTCAGTTCAGGGGCTGGTATTTGCAAATGTCAAAGCCAGTGCAAAGTCCATTTACTTTTTAGTGGATACTTCTTTTGTCTGTCTGCATATTTCCTGGTGGTGTTTCCTCTACAGTGTAGATGTCTCAGAGCTGCCAACACTTAGTGGTTTGTATGAGCTGTGGGATAGGAGGGTGTGAGCAATGCAGTCCTAGATACCTCCTTGCTGCTTCCCACCTCCTCCAGCCTATCTCATGTTGCTGTGGCAACTGAGCACCTACAGACATGGAGCAGTTGTTGACTATCTTTGCTTTCATGCTTCATAATCCTTAAATTTCTCTGCCTCTCAGTTTTATTGCATGTTGGGGGGTTTGGGGGTTCTTTTGTTCAAGACTAGACCCTGCTTACTTTTTAGGACCATTTGTCTCAGACAAGATGTCTTAGGTTACTTTTGGTCATGCTGCATTTTGTGTTGTGTTTGTGTTTGAATAAAATTCCACAGGCTTCATTTCTGAGTAAAATGAAGCACGTGGGCAAGCAGTGTCCTAGTCACACGGTAACAAAGCAGTCCATTGCAACATTTCATTACAAGTCTGTGTATAACACAGTTACTTCCATTTCCAGCAAGAAACCCACAAACGACCCAAGGGAAAGTTGAATATGTGTATTCTGTGGTCCAGCTATCTGCAGCTGGCTTGAAAGTGTTTTCCAAACCCCATCCTATGTTTTGTTAGGTATTCCCTTGTGCTAAATTTAAGGGGTTGTTGTTTTTTTCATTTTATCAAGTACTACAAAAATTAAGAATTATACAGAATGTACTTTACTTTCATTTTCTTCTATTAAATACTTTATCGTTCTCTGATTAAGCTCTTTATCATGAGCAATTACTGTCGCCTTATAAAAAACAGTTGCCAAAAGGTTATCTTCCTTTAATAAGAGAACAGGAAATCGTGCTGGGGATTACAGGCCTTGTGGAGCTTTGCCAATAAATCTTCCACATAGAATATTTGTATTCATTGTAATTGCATACTGTACTTTCTGGTAGCGCAGAATCCCATTCTTCCTTTGTGTTCATCGTGCCTAAGTCTCAGGGCTTTTGTGGCTTTTATGTGTTTAACATACTTGCTGTTAAAGCCCAAAAGTGGATTTATGTTACAGAGGAAAGAAAATGGCCTATATTTTGCTTATCTCTATTACTGTGCTCTATTACTAGTCATACAGATGCAGACACAGGCCAGTGGAGGGAAGGGACAGATGCCTGAAGGGCTGTGGTGATCCCTGTTGCTGGATATACCTGTAGAGAAAATACAGGCAAGAGTGAGGAGGTTGCAAGTCAGATTTATCAAAGTAGATGCAATTTCATGGGAACTGCAATGAAATTGTGGTGTTTAGCCCTTCATTTCAGATGAAATGCCCATGTGCTTGAATTCATACAGCTTGTTATTGCATCTCTTCCCTTGTGACTTGGCTTGCAGCTAATAACTGTGCTAGCTAAAGCGAATCTAATTTGGGCATGTGTTCCGGAGCTACCTCCGTGCTTTGGACAATAAAAGCATGGAAGAAAAATGTATGAAAACTGTATCAGTCAGTATGAATTCTTCCAGTTGTCCCCCCTCCTAGTTTACTCTGTTACGTTCTTAGCTTGGTTATATTGTTCTAGCTAGGGGTCCCACAACAGTAGGCATTGAGTATTAGAGTACAAACAAAGCTTTTTTGGTTTTGATTCTTTTTGAATGAATGGAATTCCCTCTTGATAAAAAAAGTTTAAATGGGTATATTCTTTTAAAAGAGTCTCTGGAATAGGATTGTTGGCTTGATGTTGACCCCAAAGGAATAGAGTTTTAGTTCAGAGAGATCACTAGCAAACTGCTTTTCTGACTTTGCCAATTGTGCATCCATCTATAGAATGGTTATTGGACTTCTAACATTTAATTGTATTTTCAGGCACGTGTTTAAGCTCTGTATGTTCTATTTTGATTTAATGCTTCAATAATGTATTCAATACATTGAATCTGAAAAATCAGACTGGTGCACTGGTGCTGTAGCAGCAGGGGCAGTATTATTATTATAAGGTACAGTAACTTCAGGCCAAACCCCATACCAAAAGAGGATTCAGCAACCAGAGACTGAACTTACAAATCTGAAAATCCCTTCCCAATTAAATTCAGAAAACTTGTGGGACCTCATCTTTGTGCAGGGAAACCAAGGGAGTTTTCTTCTGTTTCATTCCGGAGTTCTGAGCAAGCTCAGTCTTTCTTCCTAGTCCTGAGTTATATTGTACCAAAGGCAGGAGGAGATGCAGAAGACAGTTTACATGTCTTATATGAATGTGGATTTCTGAGATTGGTGGCCATTGTGTTCTTATAAAATGACATTGAAGAGGAGGGCACACAGGCAGAGCTCCAGACATGGACTCTGTTCTCTCACCCATCCGTGTGTTCTTGCTGTATATGTGAGTTACTTCCAGTGCTGTCACCTTGGCCCTCGCCTTCTTTTCACATGTCCAGCAGGTTTTGGAACAGAGGCTTTCAAGAAATTTTCTCTGGACAGAGTTCTTTCCATCTGGGTCTGGCATACACAGACATCCTTACCTGAGACCTGAAAAAGCTTAGAGACAAGGCTCTTGTCACATGGTGTGATCATGCTTCTGTATCCCAGCCTGGCTGCCAGCTGTGTGCAACATCCATCTTCTGCAGATCCTCACTTCCACGCTCAAAGTACTGAAATCCAGCAAAGTCTCTAAAAGTTGTCCTTCTGCTTTCTCTAGGCCAGGATGGACCAGCTGCTGCTGTTAGCCGTGTAGAGCAACTATATGTCTTTCATTGTGTAATATGTTGTGTTACCAGCAGCAAGGCAGTGCTGGGAGCAGAGGTGTGCAGTGGAGGGATGTGAAGGGACCTCACCATCCACTTCGTATAGCAGGTTTGTTACATGCAACCCTATCATCCTGTTGTTCATCACCTTGCCTATTCCTCAGCCTTCCTTCACAGGTAACCTTTTGCTTCAGTGCAAGTGGGGTGTTTTTTGTCTCTATCATGGATTAGGAGTTTTGTTGGCTAACTGCATTCAGGAGCATTGTCCATCGCTTAATCCAACTCATATTCTTTAGTATGTAAGGACCTTACTTCTTCTGTCATACTTATTTAATTCTAAAATATAGCATTTATTATAGCCTGCAGAAATACAGTTCTAGTGCTTATCTGAAGATATAGTCTGCAGAAATCTGAAGAAACAAAATTAAAAGAAAAGCTAAAGGGTTGTTTAGCCTAGGGAAGAGGAGGCTGAGGGGAGACCTAATTGCTCTCTACAACTACCTAAAAGGAAGTTGTGGAGAGGAGGGAGCTGGCCTCTTCTCTTCTCTCAAGTGACAGGGGACAGGGCAAAAGGAAGTGTCCTCAAGCTCCACCAGGGGAGGTTTATGCTGAACATTAGGAAAAAAATTTTCGTGGAAAGGGTCACTGGGCACTGGAACAGACTGCCCAGGGAGGTGATTGAGTCACCTTCCCTGTGGGTGTTTAAGGGATGGGTGGACAAGGTGCTGAGGGGCATGGTTTAGTGTTTGATAGGAATGGTTGGACTCGATCCGGTGGGTCTTGTCCAACCTGGTGATTCTATGATTCTAAGTTTTAGTTTTCTAGTATATTACTTAAACACAAAATATCAGTTTTCAGCCCAAACTGCAGACTTTTGAGTCTCATTTTTCAATGTCTCAGCAGGTCCCCAAATTTGCTATGCTACATGCAAAATGAAGCTACCAGCTACTCTGAAGCCAAAACTGATCATTATAAAACCTCTGTAAGCTGGCTGCAAGCCTCAGAGTTCATTATGAAGGAGGTCATTCTTCCTTACAGGATTGAATGTAGCTTTTGAGTACATTTTAAAAGTTTCATTAAATCACAATGTGGATGAATTGTTTTAGCTGTGATCGCCTGATGGGAAACTAACTTTCTTCTTCCTGGTAGAAAAAAGTACCGTGTTGATTCTTGCAGCAGCTTTTAGAAGTACAGGATGTGATTTCCTTTTTTTTTTTTTTTTTGAAAGAGCAGTCAGTTTTCTTTTGAAATCTGTGAATGTGCAAAATAAGGTCTTTAATGGGACTCTTTCCGAAGCATCCTCTCCAAGTGGATTTTTTTACAAATATTTTCATCACTTGCATAAAACCTGTGTGATTGCAAGACACTTTGAAGGCTGTATCGTTTTGTATTTGGTGAAAATGTTTTAAATGGGGGAAAGAAAGCATTTATATTCCTTTTTTTCATGGTGGATAGCCTTTCATGCCCTATTGGAAGGGTTTGGAGAAGAAGTGAGGCTCACCATAAAGGTGCATGGTGTTAGGATGAGAAACTGTACCCAGGAATATGGAGATTTCTGATGAGATCCAAAGAAATGGGTTTTTTCCCCCATGAGGATGGTTACTGGAAGAGGTTGCTTAGGGAGGCAGTGGACGCTCCATCCTTGGACATACTCAGTACAGAACTGGACAAAGCCATAAGCAATCTGCTGTTACTGACCCTGCTTTGGCCAGGGCATGGACTAGAAACCACCAGGAATCCCTCCAAGCTAAATTATTCTATGATAATTTTGAAGAGACAGGGGGTGGTCTTGGTAGATGTCAGGAGCCTACAACAGCAACTAGTAGGTGAACAACAAGAGGTGAGGAGTCCCATGCTGTGAAGTAGTATGCTCAGGACTTATTTTCATTATGTGTGTAAAAATGTGTTGGTGAACAAAAATATTAAGTTTAAAGTACTGTAAAGCTTTGCTTTCTCTAGCATAGACCCTTTGCCAAGAGCAGTTTAGAAGAATCCAACCTCATAGCCCTAGTCCCTGAAAGCTAAGAAAAAACAAATAACAGTGATTTCAAACACCTGTCTCCTCCCAGTCAGACTCCAGGACTTTTTCCAAGTAAGTACTTGTTTCAAAGCACATTTAATTGTTAAATTTTCACATGGCTTAAACTAAACATATAAAGTAGCAGGAATGTCCAGCTTTAATGTTCTTTAAGAATTTTTCTTTACTTTATGATTGTTGGAGAAAGTACTGATTGCCTGTTGCCAGACAGATTCAAGATGAGCAAAAAAGGCTTGGTATTGTAGGTGCTTCCCAACGCAACAAGTCAGAAAGTGAAAATTCCTTAAATGTTTCAACAGAAAATAGCATTTCCTCAAAGCCATATTTATACTTTCTATTCTAGATGTTTCTTTTCTTGCTATTCTGAAGCAATTCACCAATTTACATACCTTAGTTTTTTAACACAGGTGTGTCAGTGCTATCCTGTTGTGAGTCCATAGAAATTCTGGGCCAGCAATATCAAAGAAATGTAAATGAAGTAAGTGTATAGTCCTGGCTGGAAGAAGCTAGGTAAGAAAATCTGGTTTCTTGCCACATTCTGCAAATTGGTGTTCTTATGCTTATTTTTTAAAGAGGTAGATGACTTGCAGAAGAGTACTAGGCCGTGCTCACTGAAAGACAAAGTCTTTTGTTTTGAGATAATTTTGAAGAACCTTTTTCTTTTTTTTTCTGGGTAGAACTCAGCCAAGTAATGTTTAGATTTATCTTCTATATGGTGTGAAGTTGTAGAAGCCATTTAAAACTCTTACACTGCTGAACTGAGATGAAAATCTTTGTGACACAAGAAAGCAATACCTGGATTTTTTTCTCCTTCCCATCGGACCTATAAGTGGAAAAGTAAGTCACATAATGTTAGCTACCCTTCGAGTACCTGAGCTGTATTGTCCCAGAAGTCTAATTAAGCGGGACTGTTCTATTCTTGTTGAGCAATAAAGAAAAAATGCATAAGAAAATCTGATAGCGCCATTTAAACAGTAAATAAATGCAGTTGTAAGTAAATTATACATGACAAAATGTCTTCATAAAATCCAGTGGGCTACAAATTGATGGCGTTTTGGTGGAGCTGATGAGGGAGAAGATTACTCTATTATTAAATTAATTCAACTAGCCATAGGCCATGAAGATAAAATGTAGATGAAGATGGAGTATTGAAGCAATTGAAAAAGAGATTGTATCTAGAACCCAAATGTAGGTCAGAATCCAAGAAGGGGTAGAACTGCAGTTTGAGTAACAATATGGGGTTTGGTGAATAACAAAGTATGAGCTTTCAGTGTGGCATACTTGATAAAGGAATGCAACTGATCCCTGGTTCCAGGAGTGATGAAGGTTCAGTATTACGTAAAAGAGTTACAAGAGTTTCAAAGAGAACAGTAAGTCTAGAAAAGCTGTGAGTTTTTGCTTTGATCTAGGAGAAGGTTAAGATGTTGCTAGGTCAGTCTCTGTGTGGGAGAATATTCTACCATTGGACAGAGATTTGATTCATAAGGCGACTGCATAACAAGATTCACTATTTGGAAGTTGGAACATAAAATGCATGCTGTTAATAAGTAACACTCTTTATTATGCTGATGATTCATTTACGAAAGAACTGAAGCATAAATTTGGTAGGTTCCCCATCTGGCTGAATCTTTAAAGACAACAGATTAGCTGTCTTTCTGCAGAAGAAATAATATGGCTTTGTAGCAAAGGTAGAAGAGAGTGAGATGATAAGGGGACTCACTGGGTAAAGCTTTGTGTGCTTTAATAATCTGGAAGCTTTGTGATCTGGAATAAGTCTGTCAGGAACTGGAGTGAGGCCATCAGGTTTTTTTTTCAGATAGGCTGCTGAACAGCTGTCAGACAGTAGCTGCCAGTTAACATAAAGAATGTGTCCTACGTTGCCAAAATGTCTAAGTGGTTTTGGCAGTGGAAGGAAATGTAGGCTTGCTTCATAGTCTTTTCACTGCAGGAATGGATGATGCACATTATAATCTGTTCTAGCAGATCATGCATTTGGGCATCAGAGGAAGTGAAAGAAAATACAGAACAGAAGTCCAGGTCGGTGCCCTGTGGATAAAGTAAAGGATCCTGGAGGCTTCTATGTGCAGTAAAGTTCCACTCTTCAGGAAACTTTTAGAAGCAGCTTACTAAATTGTGTAATATTTTCTGTTGACATTTCTGACTTATTTGAAGCTCTATGTTTCACCGCGTGAGAGTAGCTTCTGCTGAACTCACCAAGGTTAGAGATTAGAAATGTGTGTGCTTTTATGTTCCTGTTGTCCAGCAAGCCTTTCTTCTATTTGCTTAGACTGTGTGCATTTGAGGCTTGTGCCTGTTCACAGATGTCAGAGCTAAGTGTCATTATCCTTTTTGGGAGGCATGGTTTAGAGATTGGCGGGAATGGTTGGACTCGATGATCCGGTGGGTCTCTTCTAACCTGGTGATTCTGTGATCCTTTACTCCCAAATGGGTGCTGACTTTGTGATGACTTAGGTGTCCCCTTTTCCCAAACCTGACCTCATAGGAGCTTCTGCTCCTCGTATGGCAGGTGCATGTGATTTGAGATGTAAAATGTAGACCATACATGAGGGAAACTGAAACCTCACACACTCAGATTCTTTCATCTTCATTCTCATTACTACTGTGCAGTACTATTTAGGCATACATCCTGTGCGTTGGCAAGTGTCCACGTGATGTGTGTTACCTTCAATTAAATGCCTTCTGATATTGTAGTCTTTCTTGTCTTGTGAAACCTTGAGACGTACTATAGCACTTTACCATAAGGCATTGGGCTAGCTCAGGGATTTGTCTCCAGCCTATTAGGGCAGACTGAGATCTCCAGGTGCCAGATCTTTCTCTAGAACCTTCCATATAAATATTAACATGAATATCAACCACATTCATTGAGTCTCCACTACTAGCTTGTTGTCAACACTCTTTGCAACCTCCTTTGAGGAAAGGATAGAGATGGCAAAGATGACAAACAAACATTGAACTCTTCAGTTTGTAGAGAACTCGATACAGTCTATGGACACAAAAATAAATAATACTCAGAAATCCTAGATTGTATGTGGACCACCGAGTGCTTCCTCGTACGTACCTCTTATGGAGAGATGCATGAGGAAAATATCTATGCTTGGCAACAGTGATCAGCTGGCAGCAATTCCCAACTTAGGTAGTTGATAGCAAAGAATTGCATTAAAGTTGTGTCTGCTAAGTAGCTATTAATCAATTGCAAATTGGGAATTGCAAAAAGATGAATATACTACATAAGCACAGCACTATTCATATACTGTAGATGTTTAAAATATACCTTTTCTACTAGCACCGAGCATCTGCTGGAAGCCAGTCTTAAAAAAATAATCCTTTGCAATGAAATGCAACAAAGAAGTTAGAACTAGTTTCCTCTCATAATAATTATATATATATATAATTTGTGTCTACTCATCTCCATGAGAGACTTGTATCTCTAGTAAAACAATTCAGTAAAGCTGACAGGGTTCACATGAAAGAGGGGTTCAATGCACTTTCAAGTAAGTTTATTTGCTGAGATAAAAATAGGCATATGGAAACACTGAAGGGTTCAAGGGGACAACAGTGAACCAGCTAGCTTCTAAGGAAAGATCTGTTTCCATAGAAAAGCACCTCTACTTATCATTGTATTTTGAAGGGCCACTATTGTTGGGGAATTTTTTTGTTCTGTAACTGGTGTCCAGTCAAGAGCTACTAAGACAAGTTAAAAAGTTCTTTTATAGGAATCCAGTAATAGTTCTGTGCCATCAAAGAATAGTGATTGAATTAGATGCTATCACTCAAATGCCTTTTGTTGTTGTTGTTATTGCTCTTAAGTCCTTACTTTTTCTTTAAAATACCTGCAAATTAGCCACTTACACCTCATCTGATTTAGGAAATTCTCACAAGCCCCATAGATTTCCTGTGCTTTTCCGCAAAGGGGGACAAAAAAATTTGCAGTATTGCAAACTTCTACATGTTGCTATAGGGGATGGAAGGACGAGAGTGCGACTTAAAGTCCTCCTTAGCATGTTGGTCAGTGAGGAAACCCCAGTGGGGTTTTCATGTGGTCTGGTTACTACTGAGTGGGAGCACAGAGTGCCACTGCATATGTGCCTTATGCTGTTTAGTGCTGCTGTGTGAGATGATTAAGCAGTGAAACAAAATCTGCACAAAATTTTACCTTCTTTAACAGAAAATATGTTTTGTATACCAACTTTTCTAAGTCTTCAGCTGTAATTAATCCTCTTTCTGATTATTCATTTAAAAATAGGCAAACTCCAACAATTCACCAAGTCCGCTTTGGTGCATAGATGATGGAGGTATGGCTGCATGGGAGATAGTTTACTCCCATGAGCTGTCTTTCATTTTGATGACTAGCTCTCTGAGCCTGGCAGCATAACTTAGTTGCTAGCATTGTAGTGCCTTGCTGGTCTGTGGTCGTGCTTTTGGGGAACTTCTTAGTTATCGCGTGCTGGAGGGAGAGAGGAGAGTGCCCATCTTCTGCTTTAGTAAGAATATTTACTCACCAGAGAACGTGTGAAGAAACCCACTTGGAAGTTGGGTGTGTTTACACTGCTACAGCTGCCTTTGCAAAAACCAGTAATTTGTCTGGTCACATGCAATGGAATTCCAAGGAATTCCCTCATCAGAGGGTACAATTCACAAAGAGAGAAATTTTCTACAGCACAAGAGTATTCCTGCCAGAGGACAGACTTCGTATCAGATGTGTTGAACAGGCTGAAATTATATTTAATTAATGACTGTATAAGCTGGCCTTGTGCTAGAAGGCCATATGTTCACTTGTGTAGATGCGGTCAAGACAGGCAAACAGCATCTGCAGTGATTACGGAGCTGTCTCAGAGCTGCTTACTCCCTGCAAAGCACTTGATGAGGAAGGCAACCTCAGTGCCAGCCACCTGAAGTAGCGCTGATGCTCATGGATGATATATGAACAGATATAGCAATATATAAATACTCACGACCTGTTGCTGCCTGCAGCATTTTGTCACTATGGGATGAGGTCTTCAGCCTGCCGAATGGTTGAAGGCACCTCATCTGTCTAAAGCCTGGATCACTGTATAAACACTTGGATACTCAGAGCAGCCTGTGTATACAGCACTAGCCTGGTAGGTAGTGTATAACCAAGTACTTCTCTTTAAAGATAAAAGGGAAGTACATGTGAGTGGGAAGGGTTCACCTATGATAAGTTAGCTGGGAGCTTTTCTCCAGCCCATAGTACCAAAGTGTCTTTCATCATCAGGTCCACAGATCCTGAAGTTGTGTGCCAAAGCTAGCAGGAACGTGTGTGTACATGTACCTCCTCTGATTGTCTCCAAGGAGGGCAGGTTTGTTTTAAAGGTGAGCAAATAGTACCTCAATGTAAGATTCCTTCTGGAAATGTGTCTCAGCCTTTGAGAAAGTACTGTGAGTGCTTTTAGATTGTTTTTCTTTTCAGCTTGAGGACTTTGATATCACAAATAGTTCAAGGACTGAATAGAGCAGGAACTATGCTGTCATCCATCCATTTAGGTAAGATGAATGGTCACTATTCACCTTTCACCAGGATTATATTATTTTAATAGAGAGATGATGCCTTGGATTGGATTCTAGGCAGAATCTAGAAAACTTTTATTGAGCTAGAGATAAAAAATATATTTTTTTTGTCCTTGAGGTGTTTCATATTTGTCATCTGCAATGAAGGATAGGTCAAATGATCTAATTTTCAAAAAAATAAGAAAGTGCTGACAATGTTTTTCTCCTGGCATTTTTGCCATTTCAGACAGCTCTGTCTTTCTAATGCCATTTTTACTCTGACTCTCAACTGCCAGAGACTAGATCCTGGATGGATCCTTCCAGTGCTTTTCCACACCTTAGGGAAGGAGGCAGAGAGGGTATTGTTCAGCTTCACGGTCAGATCTAGCTTCACTGACTCCAAAAAGGAGCACTTCAATCCTGTAAAGATGACAATTTGCATTAGAAGATAAGGCTTGTAGTTACTTGCTGTGGTCTGGAACCACTTTTAGTGAGCAAGTGGGCTTTTCTGATCAACTGCATAAGAAACTGGAGAAATTTTAGTTGTCTTAGTATCTGTGTGGGTTTAGTCTTTAATTATCCATGTGTGCCATTTTGCTAAAGCACGTTTATTAATCACTCCAGAGTAATTTAGCTTCTTTCAATATATTGAATTCTACTTGGATGCTTTTAAAAGTGTTTGCAAAGCGTATGCCTTTCTTAGGATATGGGAAATATCCACAGACTGAAACAAAAGTACAGTGTTCAGAACTCAGCATCCATGTTGTTATCCCATATATTTGTACATTCTGTGCCATTATGTAAGTTTATCTCATGTCAGAATAATGCAAGCAGAGTGTACTAAAAGGCTGATAAGCCTGCCATGAAGGATTACATTGTTCAAATTCTTCTGCCTTGGAATAACACCTGTTGCTTTACGGAATGGTGCTGGTGGAGTAATCTGTCTTGAGAACCAGTATAAAGTGTAAAAGGGGGAAAAGAACCACAAAAACCTGCAAAAAAAAAGGCTTTTTTTTTTTTGGTGGTTCAGATCTGAGCCTTAGTAGCTTTAAATTTAGTGTCTCTGAGCTACTCCTACACAAAAGGACTACGTGAAAGCACAGCTTTTCTGTATTTCTGAATATTAAAAATGGACACAGTGACTTTTCAGTAATACTGCCGTAGCCTGAAGGGCCAAATGAAAAAAAAAACCAAACCAAAAACCCAAAAAACACAAGTGCTACTTCTGTTGGCATGTGGGAAGTTCAATCCCTTAAAATGCAAAATGAAAAATAATAAAGTGGATGGTTGTGCAGATTCTGAGGGGAGCCTGCAATGAGGGCAAAGGGACAAGCACCCAACAGCTGCCGGTGAAAATTGCTTCTGGCAGCACGTTAGCATAAACTAACCAGGCTTCCAGCAGCCTTTAAATAAATGGCAGGGGGGAGAGGGGAAGTTCATCCCTGATACCACGGTTCTGCACAATGATCCCCTTTCTGGGTGCTAGGGTCACAGCTGCTGTCTGGAGATTATGTACAGAAGCACTCTTCTTCTCGGGAGAGTGAGGTTTCCTGGAGGATTAAGCACAGGCTGAAAGCAGGAGTTATTCAGGAGGGAGACAAAGAAAACGAGCCCGTGGCCGTGACAGGCAATGAGCATCAGGAGAAGAAGAACAAGAAGATAGCTACTGGTAGTTCCTGCTTGAATGGGAGAGGTTCAGGTTTGGGCTCCTGAAGTGGTGCAGTTATGGGGTAAAACCCACCATGGGTTTGGCATGACACTGCCTGCAGGACTTGAGCTGCTTTCCGCGTCCTGTAGGAGGTGAATGGAGTCTGACAGCGCTCTGCCACCTCCTGCATCTGAACTGAAGTAATTTCTTTGCTCACCATGTCAAGTTCCATTTAGTCATTTAGAAATAGTGATCACCACCGTCAACTGAATCACAATGTAAAGGTGCATTTGCACCCCCCACCTGCTCAGAAAGCTCTGCGTTTTACATTTTCCTCTGTGACAGTGTCTCCAAGCCTGCTACTTTAGTGCTTCCTTCTTATCTCTTCATTGTCAGCTTTGTTTTTCTATTTGTAGGGTTGGGGGTATTTTTTTTTCCTCTCTTTTCTCTTTTATCCTGCTATTTCACCTCTTGGATGCACACATTCCCAGGAAAGTATCCAGAAAAATCCTTCTACCCACGTATCGTGTGCAAACACCTCTGTTTTGTGTAGGAAGATTTTTCTATATTTGGGGCCAGGGCCATCTGCCTTATTCTTTAAAAAAAAAAAAATCCAAAAAAAACACACCAAGAAAACCAATTAACCAGGTAGTTACCTCAGTTGTTGCAGTGGCCTCAGTTGTTATGCATAACTATAAAAGGAAAATCCAACCTGTCTTATTGTACGTTATTTGAAACTTCTCCCCAGTTTATCAGTTACTTCTAAAATTGAAGCTCATCTCACTTGCTGGATCAAATTTCCCACAGATCCCACATGCTTGCTATTTCTTCTTAGTAGCTTCAGAATCCACTAGTGCTTTTTATAATGTGAGGCAAATGGGTACTGCACACATTCTAGGAAAGGAGAGGTGGAGGCAGAGGAGGCTGACAATCATGCATTCAAATGGTGTGAAAATCCAAGTGGGAAAAATATGACTGTGTCAGTAGAGCTTGTCAGAGGGGTATCAAGGCGTATCATGTATTAGTAAATCATAGCTGTTTTGAAGGCAAAAGAATGGAATTTCTTAAAAGGAGCAGAATTCCAGAGAGATGCTAATCATTAAGTACTGGGTACCAACATTTAAGTATAATGTTCTAGTTACTAGTCATTGTTCCAGCTGCATGGATATTTCCCAAGTGCAGTATGAGTCTTAACCATCTCACTTTTATAGCTGTGTTTCCATTTGCCTCTGGCTCCATAAAATCCTCTCTAAAAAGAAACATTGTTGAATAACGTGGTAAGACATGAAATACAGCTGTTGCACTGAAAATAGCTCATGCTTTTGGTGTTGCATTCAGGCACAAGCATAAATAAGTGGTAAATGATACAAAGCTATTGAGAAGAGGAACTTGCTCTAAGGTAGAAATGTAACCTGTGCTGTTCATTTTAGTCCCTGGTCGATGCTTTTGTTAGAACAAAATGCTGAAGAGTGCTCCCTTGCCAACAAGGAACTGAAGCAACTATTTTTTTAAAAAAAGTCCTTAATGGGAAGATTACTGATGACTGCCCACATCTGGTGAATTGGATTAGAATCTAATTATCATGAAGAGTTTAGGAAACTTTTTTATAAAGTGAAAGAAATAGCTTAGCTAAAAATTCAAAGAAGCATTACTGAAATGTTCCTTGGGGATAATTTGGAAGTAGCTTTCTTGCTCCCCAAAGACTTAGCACATATGAATGGTAACCCATTTTATTTGTTAACATTTTCTGTTGAGATAATTTGGTATATTTAATGATATCTGTTCTAGCTAATTGACCCCTGTAGTTTACAGTCTTTCTGGAAGTCTAGGCACATACTGTGAATGATCAATAAAGTTATTTTAGTGTTCGTGGAAACAATTTTTCTGGCCTAGTTTGTGCATTAAAAAGGATAATACACCTGTCCTACATTTGTGAAGTATCTCAGCAAACAGAAAAGGACAATATTCAGTTTATGTACTTCATTTTCCAACATAGTGTTGTAATGGCATGTTTCCAGGCACAAACATTTTTTCCCCTCTAATCTTGTTCACTTACATGCACATTAGCTCTTTTATACGGTGGAGAAAGGTTAAATATGGGCTGAAATGTGGAGATGAAAGCAGAAACTCTTTTCTGTAGTGGTTACTGTAGAGGAATAGAAATACTTGCCCCATGCCTCTAAATTTAGGGTTTACACCAGCACTGAGAAGTAAAGGCTTTTCAAAAAGAAAATGACAAGTTGTGTTACAAATATTTTAAGACAGAAATAGTTGCATTTATGTCTTCCTTCTCTGCTGCAGTCCTGACTATCCGCTCAGTTTTAGGTGCAGAATTTCTGGTTTTCTGTGGGAATGCAGAGGGCTTATTTGCATAGCATTTTCATAATGGCACTTCAACTTGTAGTGGTGGGAAGAGGGAATCCATATGTATTGTTAGTAGGCATTTTGTGTCCTCAGTAAAAATTTTGAACAGTAGTTATCAGGATGGACCAGCATGTCTAACGAGGTGCTCAATGGCTCAAAACTAGGAGAACTGCATTTGACTTTATTTCTGTAGGATATCACACACATTTCGTTGCTACATCTTGGTTTGTTGGTTTTTTTTAATATGAAGCTCTAAACCCTTTCTCTTTGAAATATGTAGGAGAGATGAAATTTTGTCAACATCTGTGGTGATGTTATATTGCAGATCTAGTGTAGGTGTGAAGCAAAGGGGAGAGTATGGCTTTTGAAGAGAAGAAGGGTCAGTATGTTTTTAAGCATGCAGACATTTGAGTGTTTCTGGAGTTGTTAGACTTCAGAGGCACATCTCTATGTGGAAGTTCCACTCTAGCAGGATGCAGGATATTCCTCCCCAGTTTGGGATCAGCTCATGTGCCATGCCTACGACCTGTAAAGGATCCCTGTGGGAAACTTCAGTGACTGTGAATGGTTGCTTCCGTTTAAGCACTGCACTTCAACTAGAATGGAGTAGGATGCATAGGATGAAATGTGGGAAGCACTTTCTTCTCCTCCTTGCCCTGCTCTGTGCCAGCTTGCATTGCTCTCCTGAGCTTGGTCATCATGTAGCTGGTGGCCCAGTGCCACTATTTGGTGTTCCTAGCTCTCCAGCCTTGACTTCAAGGGAATATTCTCTTTTATGGGGCTTCTCTGTGCCAGGACAGCCTTAAGAGTCGAGGGTGCTTTCTTTAACACCTGTTTATGTGTGTGTCTGAATGATTGCTGGGGCTTTCACATTTAGAGCAGAAATTTTAGACTAGTAAATTTCTTCCATATCCTGAGAAGACTGAAAATCACCTCTGCCTTAGCTTCATACATTCAGCTGGTTTCCCCAAGTCGTGGAAGTGTTTAGAAAATAGTAAAAATAGTAAAGAGCCAGGAAATCAATTTTGTTAGACTGAGTTGAAAGGACAGGAAAGGAGATGCGAGGGACTTGTCCCAGTTCATAGCAAATCAGTCTCCGCCTGCAGTAGTTTTGAGGTTTGTTTTTTCATGAGATTAATATAGAAGACCAGAAACTATTTCTGCCTGCAGGAGCACGCATAGTATGTCCTGAAGGTTGTCTGTGGCTTTCTCTTCTCACTGAAAGCTGAAGCATGAAGCATATTCTGAGGTGCTCCTATGTTGCTCACTTACACAGAAGAAAATAGCGGTAGGCGGGATACTGGAAAAGTTAATAGCACTTACTCAATGTGGAGGTGAGAAGATAGTTTTGTTTCAGCAAGATAGTGACTCATGATGCCAAAATGAATGTAGTAAGGATGGCTTTAGCTTAGCTTAGATGTGATATGTACCTGTTGAGATCTAAGAAAAAGCAAGTGAACCTTCAGTAAGAATACTGCCAGTGTTCAATACCCTGTAGTGATCTGAGCTGTAAAAACCTGTCTCACCATATGAGAATACAGAGGGCTCTTTCTGGCGCTTTTTGAAAGGAAGAGTGGTGCTGTTGTTGGTAGGGTGCTGCCCTGTGCCAGAACACCACAGCAGCCGGAGGCATGTGCTGCGTATTCATCCTTGGTCTGAATCCAGTGAATCTGAAGAATAATTGCAATTCGAGAACATTTTCTTGATTGGTAAAGTACTGTGATCAGTACCATGGAAGGTGCTGCTTTACCCTGCTCTGACTTCTTTCACTTCCTTTCTTCTTCTTATCCCAGCCATCCTGAAGAGACATTCCACAGGTGAGACTTAATATCTCCTAATGAGTAGAAGGCTATTTTTTTCCTCAGCTTTCTGTTTTCTTGAACTAAATTCAGAGTTATGAGATTGTTTTACTTGAAGTTGCTGTTGATAGATCCCATCCCCAAGAAGCCTAAAATCTCATTGTTGAGCTTACTGGACTTTTTAGTAGATGTTTAACGTACTACCTATTTGTGACCTCTGAGAACTGCGGTGATGGAACTACATCTGTTTGTAAATGAAATCTCTTTTATTTTGTTCTCTGTGCCAAGCTGTCATGATGGTTGATTGAACAATACTTCCAAAGGACTCATCTCAGAAGGACCGCTTACAAAGTGAAGTTCTGCTCACACTAGTCTGAGTGAGAAAACCAATCTCCATTTTGGTCTTTAATTCCCCTGTCTCCTCCCTAGACTGCTTTATTACTCTCATCCATCTGTTAATGACTAAATTAAGATTCCTAAAAGGCATTTAAAGTCCTTCCTGCTTTTGCTTTCATGTGAGACTTCTCTGCCATAACATGTGGAGGTCTGTCCACTGATTTGGTACTAAATTGTGAAGTGCCTCAGAGCATGGGAAAGTGTGAATAAGACCTTTAAAGCGATTTACAGGTGGTAGTAGAGAAATAAAGCTAAATAAGGCATAGTACTCTACAGCCAGATTTCTTTAGTCTCCTTTGGTCAGAAAGTTGTCATCCAGTCAAGTGCGGCCCAAAGTGCAGCAAACACACAGCTAAACCCAATGTGTAGCTGTTGGAGATGATGAAAAAGCTTTCCTGGGTGGAAAGTTGGCTCATTGTTGGCTGAGCTGCATCAGAGGCAAGTACAAGTCATTAGCAGAGGGACCCTTGGCCTGTAGGAGGTTTTGGTTAGAAGGGAATGAAAACATCATCTAGAGGGAGGGCTGTGTCTACTGTTAGACCTCAGTCACTGCTATGTAGTTGCCATATGGACAACATACTGCATCAGCACCAGGAACTATTTTGTTTTGGTGGAAATGCCTCTCCTGCCAGGTAATGCAGATTTAGGAAGAATACTGGTTGGGTATTCTATGTGAGGAAGCACAGGGCTGTGTGGAGCACTTGGAACGTGATAGGGTAAAAGTGGACGTTTGAGAGTGAAGTGCTTGTGCACAGCAGAGACCCCAGTATTTTGAGCATTGCTGCAAAAGAGATCAAGAGGATCTTGGTTTTCAGGAAAATTTCCTGAAACAGAACAGGAGAAGAGTCTGAACAAAGTAGATATTTCTCCTACAAGATTGTGCGGGCTTGCATCCCAGCCTTTTTTAATGACCAGTTTATAGCCAGCTCATTGCAAACTGCCTGCCTGGGATCTCATTGGCATTCTGCTTTTCTGCTGTTATCTCATGTTGTTAAGGAGCGTGATTTTTGTTCTTAGCTGTGCTGCATATAGAAGATTACATAAATACCTTGGAAATCTTCAGAGGGGAAGAAGGAGAAGAAGAAGAAAAAACCCAAACCACCCAACCCTTCCTCTGTGAAACATTTTGACCATATAAGATTATTTCTTCCTTTCACAGAAAATTCTGTTTAACATAGGAGGAAGGCAGATGTGCCTCTTAACCAAGACAGCCACAGACTGGGTTCCTAATTGTCCAGCTGTGCTAATGAGCAATTATAGACCAACACACTGAGTAGAGGTAGATTGCTTTTCCTAACAGTTGTTGCCCAAAGATGTTTTGATACAGGAGTGCTTTGTTTTCTTACCTCCCTATGCTGAACTTGTGTCATTTCCATCTCCTTCCTCTTGCAGTCCTTTCACTGGCAAACAGCTATTCAGTTTTGAATTTGAAGCCATTTCATAAAGGTTGTACTTCTGAGATTCAGCTGCCTTGTTCATAACGGGCAAGCTACACCAAAGGATAATCTGAGAAGCTTGGAGGAGCTGGGGGGTGGCGCGCACGGAGGGGCGGAAAGGGGAGGATGGGGTTGCTTTGTTTCTTCTTGCAGCACAATGCTTTAGTTTCTCTTCAAAAACTGGTATTTTCAGCAGTATGCCCCTGGTACAGGAGGGCAAATAGAGCTGTGGGTACAGAGCACTTTATATTGGGTTACTGTGAATATATTTGTGTTCCAAAATCCTCAATCAGAGGATCTGTGCAAGTGCTCGGGGCAGCCAGACAAGCTCACCAGGGAGTGGACCCTGGGCATGCAGTGGAAGACCAGACACTAGGTAGCAAATAGCGACTTCGAAAGAGTGGATTTTCTTTTATTTTAAAGTCTGAAACATATCAAAGAATATAATTTACTGAAAAATATTTTATCAGTTGTGCTTCCTTCTTTTCAAAAAGAGTGAAAATTTGTTAGATATGCTTGCAACTCGGGAGAGAGAGGGGGAATAAAACTTCAAACAACGCTGCCAGAAACAGCCTGGGCTGCTTTTGTTTGGACTTATAAAACGCAGCAGCTTAATGCCTCCATTGTACGCAGGGGGAAATATGCTAATTTGGAGCACATTTCCCATCAGAAGCCCTTTCAGTCCTGTCATCGTTGAGATATGAAGGATGATAAAAGCGGGGAGAAGGGGGCGGCCCACAATATGGGAGCGTGGCTGCTGGTTATTGTGCCCAGGGAGTAGGGCTGAATAGGGCTGACGAGCCCGGTCACCCGTGAAGCCCTGTGGCCCTGGGGCCACTCAGGTTCCCATGGGCGCTGGCTGCTGCCCTTGGCCACGTTGGGACTCCCTGCTGCAGGCAACCTTGGGATGCTCTCCGTGTTAGCCACCTCCCTGCCAACCAGGACAAGAGCAGAGGGGCTGCTGCTGCCTGTCCTGCCATCCTGTAACCCACTGCTTCTTTCTGGTTGATGCAGGCAGCTACTTTCTGTTCACTCTAAGTGCAGTTTAAGCTGAAAATAACTGATTTTTTTTTTTTCCTGACAAGTCCTCCGATGCATCCTTTCCAAGTTGCTGATGCTTGCGGGGCAGTGGTGCTTGCTGGCTACGCAGTGCTGTTTCCACAGTAAAGAGGCGTCTTCGGCTCAGGAAATGGGTGCTGCTGCACTTGGGGTGGGATTCTTCTTCACAGCCATGAAACAGCAGGCGATCTGTGAAATGCTATTTAAATATATTGTCAGTCATTTATATGATTATGTTTTATGTTGAAATAAATGCATTCACCAGTGTTTGGTATGTATTAGCAATCAGTAAGCACTGCTCTTTAAAAACTGCATGATATATATAAATAACTAAGGTTTGGGTTTTTTTCATCACTTTTAAAGTCATGAAAAGATCTTTAAATGTCTCAGGAGTCTGACTTTGTTGATCTGGATACGGGGAAGTGCTCGGTTTACCCAGGAGGACAGTATTTTCTGTTTACTTTTTGACGTGCTAGTGTTGTTTAATTTTAGAGAGTTTGGGATTAAATGAACTCAAGGTTCTGATAATGTTGCTATGATATTTGCTTGGAAACAGTTTGAAATGGCAATGAGAATTTAGTTGCAGTTGTTTGTTTGGTGCTATAAACCTGCAGTGTACTAATGGCAAATTACACTAAGATAACGGGCTTTTGATTGCATTTGCAATCTGGTGATGTTCTGTCAGCAATAGAAGTATGTGCTGCACTTGAACACACAATTAGTTTTAATATTTCTGAGGACCATAGCTGGAATTAAGTGCTTGGAAATGCTTTTAAAGCTGTAGTTGGTCTTCAGTTTCTTCCCTGTATTAATAAATTTCTGAACAGGTTGATTTTGTCTTGAAAAACTGAGATCTTCTGCAGCCAGTGACCAAGTCTCACATCTGCAATAAGAGCTCTGTCCCATGTTAAGCAATGGATGGTGAGCGCACACATGGTATAGTATGTTTTTTGTTTGAGAGAGACAGTTCCTCCTACAGATCAAATAAAGACTCTTAGCCAGAGGCTTTGATGTAATTTCTGCCTTGTGGTTTTTTCTGATGTTTTAATTACTTTTTTCCCCCAATATATCCACACCTTCTCCCTTTTCCTGTGTTCCTTAGCTTCTTTCTTTTCCTCTCCAAATGTGCAAAAAGGTGGAGTAGATGATTAATAGTGCTTCAAGAATCTGTAGTGGTGATAGATACACAAGATGTGTCTATAGTACTACTGAGAGCAAAAATGCCTCGTGCCATTTTGAATAACAGCTGCAAGGGTCTCTAGAGCAAGCACATAACGATAATGCTTAGCGTTTATGTTTGGGAAGCTCTGAGTACAAGAAAGAGGGTTACAAATGTACTGAAACCCAAGGAGCAGAAATAATATATGATGGGAATAGTCAAAAGAACAGATGAAGAAAAGTAGATGCTAAATGAAGTTCACTCTGACTCATGACAAAGTTAAGATATGATGCCTTTCAGTCACTTAAAACAAGAGAATGTAGTGTTTGGAAAGAAACAGAGGAATGGGCATGTAATTAGGCATTGTCAGGGTGGAATTGCTCAAAAGAGAGTCTGTGGGGTTTTCAGGCAGTGGGATGGGAAGCCGATTTGGAGGCTGACAACCCATTCCAGCTCCTTCTGGAAAAACTGCTTCTTCTGCATTGACTGCAGTGGGGGCTTGGCCGCTGTGCAAGGTTTCCTTTGTGCCAAGCCTCAAAACCTGCTGGCTGCAGAATGGCTCTTCCTGCGAAACGATCAAGAGGCTCCAAGCTCGAGACATTTAAAAAATTAGGCAAGACAAATTGTTGGAAATGTATAGTCTAGGGAATAATCCTGCCCTGGCATGGGATTTTACTTGACAGCCTATCTGGGAATCAGGCTGAAAGCTGCTGTTTTGTCCTTAGCTCACCCTGTAGCCCTTTCGTCTCAGAGGTCGCTTTGTATGCAGGATCACCCACTGCTGAGGTTCGGCAAAAATCGAGCCATTACATGATCCAGACGGAGCTCCAACCGTGCTTGTTGTTGCTGGGTTAAACCATTCCCTGTTTATAAGGTAGAGGGTGGAGTTTTTGTGTGTTTTTTAATTGCACTGAACTTGCTGAGTGCTCACTTAACTTTTTATGAGCGCAAGTGAAAGACCTGTTGAACACTCTGGTGGCTGTTTATTGTCCACTGGCGGTGTTCTCAAAGGCACTGCAAAGTGTAGAAAGAACCACTGCTTTATACATGACTGGGGGCCCAATTGATGCAGCTAGAAAGAGGAGATGGAAAAAGCTAGACTGGTTGAAGTTGCGTGGCACATATTTAGTAGATGAGTTAATTGGACACCCTCGAAGTGGAACTTGTTAATGTCCTGCCGCTTTCCTAATGAGGATATCTGCTCTTGCAAAGAATACAATGATTAATTGGGGACCCTTTCGTTAGTGTCTTAACTGAGGATTTCATGACTAGTGTCTTGTGTGCGAACAGAAACTATATTTGCAATTCAACAGGCTGTCCAGGGCTGCATGACAGAACCAGTCCAGGGTCTTTCCCAAAGTACAGTTTAATTACACTGGAATGGGAATTTTCAATATCAGGGAAACAGCTACAGTAACAGCAACTTACAAGGTACTGAAACTTTAAACAATGATTTTCAGTAACTTGTACCAACCATTATTTTGATGCTCTCTTTTATGTCAACATTTTGACTGCTGAATTACATGAGCTTTTCAAAACATTGACACACAACTGCCTGGTAATCCATGAGTAGATCTTGGAGTGACGTACAGCTGAGCCTGGTGCTGGTGGGCCAGCCTCTCAACCCAGAACACTGAGGTGAGTGGGTAATGGTGCCTAAGAAACGATACTCTTGACGTGTCGTTCAGCTCTGCTGCAAAGTTGAGTCTGGTGTTGAGTAACTTGGTTCTCAGACCTGAAATCTTGAGCTGGAGGAGGCTGTAGCACTGGAATAGTGCTTAGTTGTGCATTCATTATCAAACTTAATACCTATTACATTGCTCTATAAATTAGCATCCATTCCTCGTTGTGATTGTGATGTTGCTGATAAAGATTTCTTTCTATAGGTAATAAGCATATGCATGTTTTCTTTATTTACATACATATACACACACACGTGTTTTCTGCAAATGTATACACACACATTTATATCTATAATTTATGCATGAGATACCTCATAAAATTCAGGAGCTATCTTCACCCCTGTCTCTCCCTGTGCCCCTACAGTGCGGGGTACTTTTGTATAGCAAGTGCCTCTGGTTTCTTTTTGGGGAGCTGTAGTGTTTTGTAGTTCTTGAAGTTTCCCTGCTTTTTTCCATGCTTTGTAAAAAGACTGGACTGAGGCCAAGAATGAAGAACAAAATGAGCACTGAATAGATGAGAGATTGTAGGTGGGATGCTGAAGTCTGTGCGAAGAGTGGGAGGGCAGTTTTGAAAATCAGAACTGGATGTAAAGTTAACACAGGATTGTCTGATTAAGTCTGACTTTGTGGAGCAGAAGAATAAGTTTGTGCCAAGGCTGAACTCGGTGAAGTTCAGATTTATTTATAGATAGAAAAAAAATTTCAACAGGTAGCCTCCCAATTAGCAACCTTTTCTCATACTATCAGGTGCGTGGAGACTAAGCAGCTGTATTAGCAACAAAGGATTATAATGATAGCTTTGCTGCCTTCTGAAGCTCTGGCAGAAATAGCTCTTCTACAAGTACAAGAGGCACTTCTGCTTAAGTGCTAGCAAGTATGATGTGAATATCTAGGATACAATTTCAGTATATCCAACTGCTCAGGAAGTCTTGTTAGTATCCTGAGATGGCAGTAGGCTTTGACAACAGTATTGGAGAAGAGGATTCATAGCAAAAGCTAAGTAGGTTGGATTGTCTTTAAGGCCCAGAAGTAAGGGAATGAATACAAAAGACTTGAGCATATCACTTTCCTGCTGCTGCTGCTGCCACCGAATGAGTGACTCAAGGCAGAGGGATGAAGGCACAAGCATGACAGCAGAGAACCTTCTCTGTGTTTTGAAAGTAAGAGATAGAACAAAAAAGAGTGGTTATACATGCCAAAATCAAGAAGCTAGCCCTTAAAATGATGGATCATCTGAAGCACTATTGAAAGGCTTCATGTATTAGTCATGTATGTGAAGATGTTGCCACTGCTGAACATAAAATCTGTGTAAGACTGGGTAACTCAAATCCTTCTTGTGCTGCCTACATTTAAATATAAAGCATTTGACACTTGCCATGCATGACTCTTATAGGAAACTATACATATTGCCATGAAATTGTTGAGCTGGAGTAGATGCTAAAGGCAACTATCAGGGCTGCACTCTGAACATTGCTTGCTGAATGAAAGCTAGGATGTCATTGCATTAATTTCCCGTATTTCCTTGCTTTTTCAGCTGTAGGATAAATGGGTTCCAGTTTGTCAGCATTTTTCTTTCTGGCTTGCCAAGAGTGTGGTGCTACTCTAGGCAGCCTCACAGCAGAGGAATGCAGGAGTTGATGTTTCTTCCAGCTCAGTTTCAAATGTAGCCTATTTTGGTTTAGTTTTTATTGCTTTTCCGCAATAGTCTTTGGTGTGGTTGAGATTCTCGTGCTATGTCTGTCAGGGTTTTGAATTATTTTCAAGTCTGTTTTTAAAATAAAAATTTCTTACTCCCAGAAAGACCTTGAAGCCATTAGTTAGGATAAATAATTAAATAATATCTAGCTTTTTTTTTTTAAGTCCCATGCCTTTGATAAGCAGAAATGGGCATCCCAGCTGCTTAAGAACATCGTCAACTTTTGCTTTCGTTTTGACTTTGACTGTAGTTCTTCAGGCTTTTTTTTCTTTTTTTCACATCTGTGCTGTTTGAGTAATCTTTGAGACTAGGACTTGATGAGAATTAACTACTGGAAAAGCCATACAGAACTATCTATTTACTCTTTAAGGGATTTCCTCCCTCCCTTTCTTTTATGTTCCAAATAAAGGTTAGCCATCCGTATATGTTCTGGATTTAGGCTTTTTATTGCCTTTGATTCTCACCAGTGGCTGTGACTGCAATGGACTGAAGCAGTGGTTCAGCGGGAAGCTAGCAGGCCAGCCAGAGGAGTGCATGAAACCAACATCTGAACTGCATCCACTTTGCCTGCTTGCTTGCTGCCAGGCATTTGGTTTGGCAGCAGTTGTTGCCATATTCATGAGGCTTTTTTAAGGGGGTCACAGGACTGGTGCTGTCATAGCCCTGGACTTAGTTGCATCAGTTAATTCAGTGGTTTTCTTCAGCTGCAAAGATAACCACTATCCATGCTTAATCTACAGAAATCCAAAATGGAGTTCCTTAAATGCAGTGCAGACTTACGTTTTTCAGTAGTTTATATTTTATACTATGATAAAAGTGCAGGTTTTTTCTACTTTTATTTGCACAGTAATGAGGATTTCAGTTTCCTAGAAATTTAGTATGTCTAAAAATCTAGAGTCCATTTTATTTCTGGTACTTGCCAAGTAATAATCCTTTGCTGCTGTATTTCTGCTGCACAACTAAAAGCTTGTCATTGGCCTTTGATTTTATCCACATGGAAAATTTGCCTGCTTTTGCATAAGCATTCAGATTGGGTTTTGTAGTCAAGCCTTGGGTAACTGGCCTAAAGCTGGTCTGAACGTAAGTTTTGTTGAGAGACAGGCTAAGTGTCTGCATGTTTATTTGTTCTTTGTCTTCAATATTTTTTCACATTTCTTCCCTCCTCCCAAAAAGAGTCTTTAAAATTAGTTGTTTGGAATACGTGTCAGTCTTGTTTGAGGGACAGTCTCTGAATGTTAACATCTGAGTCTCCATTCTCACAAGCTAATCTCAAATTGCTCTTGAAGTATGTGAGAACACTCTTCATTACAGCTCTGTGAAGCCCTTGTAGAAATAGCGAGTGTGTATTCATCTCTTGAAAGCTTGTGAAGAATGTGCTGTAGCTTATGATAGAGCTTCTCAGCCTTCTGGAATGTAAACTAGATTCAGTGACATAGATAGATGTTTGAAAGGAGTTGGCTCATGAACAAAATTGGGTATTTAATACCTTTTTTAACTTGTGCACTTGTACTATTTTACTTGACTGAGCAAAATGATTAAATGGATATTTTTAAAGATAGATAAAATAGATTAAAACCTTTCTTTAAAAATCTGTTTTGCAGTGAATGTCACTTGATCTGCAGTTGCCTTCTCATACTTTGCTCCACTGCTGTTCATCCTGAGGTTTGTCTGTAGGCTCAGAGCTGTGCTTCAGCAGCAGAAACCCTTATTGCTCAGCCCCCCTACTCATTTTCTCTTTTTTTATGTCTACAAATAAAATGCTGTGCTAAACTCCTGAAATGTAAGCTAGCTGTCTTCCCTAGTTGTTGGTTGTCTAAACAAGTCTGGTTTTTGCTGAATATCAGTCCTTAAAGAATTGTTTGTAATTTCTACCTTTGTGGCTTTGTCTTCTGCCATATTGAAACAGACTTGATGTCTCCCAATCTCATCCCATATTACCAGAAGGATGTATAAGATTAAGGGAGGGAGTGTCAGATGAGACAATTTATTGGCTGAGGTTAATGCTCGAAGCACAAGACCAGTACCCATGTTAGCCCTGGAGGAAGTAGCATGTGATTTTGCCTGCTGTGTTTATCAGTGATGGGACAGAGGTTTGAAGATTAAGAAATTACTTAAGATAACAAGTACTTAAAATCCATCATACATTACAGCAACCTGGAAATTCATAAGAAAGTCATGCATCACTTGCAGCTCTTAGAGCATGTTTTAGTAGCTAGAACCAATGCTTTTGAATAGTTGGGACTGATGGCTTCTGAAGTCTTCAGTTCAAACTCTTGTGAATTAAATTCTGGTATTGTGCACACTGTTTCTTCACTGCTCGTTTGGGGAAAGGATTATCGTGGGAGAAAGTAGGGGAAACAGTCTCCCAGTAAAAAGCACAGAGATGTTCACAGGAGTGGATCTCACTGATGCAGAGTAGAAGGCTTAGTGGGTTTTCTCCAGGGATAGTCTGTAACCAAAGGTTCTCTCTTTAGGCAGAAAATACATTAGGCAGGAAATTCCAGATGACGTTTGTATTTCCTGTATATTTATACTGATAAGTGGATTAATATTATACCACTCAAACTAGGGGTTTTTTAGAGAGGTCTTTTGTAACTTGGGATAGCCAGAAGAGAGGTTTCAACCTTTTAAAACTTTTAGATCCTCCAAAGTAAGCAAATATCACTAAGACATGGAGTTCTAGACTATGACAGCAGTGACCAAATGTACTGACTGAACAATGGGAAGCTCCAAGGAGGGAATTTTGATGTCCAAGATTAACTGTTTTGACCAATGACCAAAATCTGTGATTTGCAGAAGTAGGGTGCATTTGCTAGGGGTTTTCAGTCTTTTCAATGTTGAATGGGGGGGAAAAAATAACTCTTTGTAGAACATTGCCTTTGTATAATCATTATCCCAAATGTAAAGTTGTCGTCTTTCATTTATTGACTGTGGGATTTGAATAACTTTTAGTAATGGTTAAAAGAATATAGCAGACACATGACCTATGCTTTCACCTTTCAGTTGCTCCCTTGATGGAGTGCATTTGCAGTACGTGGTCTTGCTGGGCAGGGATTTCAGTGTATGTATGGACTGCTGTGTGGGCATTGGAGAAGGAGACTGGAGAAATATGCCTTGCATCTGGGTTGAGGTCTTGGCTGGGGCTGTTGATTTGATTACCTTCAGGAACCCCAGCCATTGCCTGACATTGGTTCCTGAGGGTACTTCGTCTCCTCTACAAATTAACTTCATCTTGGTTATAAAGAGGTCTGCTGAGGTCGGAGCTTCAACTGCAGACTTTTCCTGGACTCCAAGAAAACTTTTAGACAAATGCTTGACATCAGGTTGTGATGCTTCAGTATGAATCCTGAGGATGAGTCCAAGACTTCTTGGCAGCTGGTATGGAGCATATGTCTGAGCAGTAATGCCCAAAGCAAAGTAACAACTGTGGCATCCATGGGGAGAGAAGATTTGTGCACTGATTTCTTGCAAGAGAAGGGAAAACTTTACCGTTGGGTCTGAGGATTTTATGCTTTTCACTAGGCATCTATAGAACCCAAAATGCACAGTAGAATTGTGGGTGTAGTAACTTTAACCAGAAGAGGCTGAATGGCAGTTACAAATCTTTGGACCGCTTCCCTCTTCCCACTCTTCTGCTTGAATCTGTTATATGGAACATGCAGGGTGTAGGTTGTAACATCCCCAGCATTTGCTGAATCTGCTCAACATCTTTGCAGCCTGCAGAATCAGCTGCAGCAGCTGGACCAACGAAGCCTTCCAGATCACAAAGGCCATTACTCCATAGTTGCTCCATCATCCTACACACAAAAAGGGCCTTTGGGCATGTCTGCCCTGTGCAGTGTGGCTCATTGTGAGACCACTAAGAGAAGCAAAGTGATAGGCAAGGTTAATTAGTGTCAGTACAATACAGCCTTAAATACACCAGTTATCTTGGGGTTTGGAAGGTGAGTAATACCCCTTTGTGGTGTTGCCTGCTCTGTGGCTCCTCGGCACAGGGCTGCCCAGAGAGGGATGGGGCCACCTAAAGTCACCTCACATGGTGCAACATGGACATGTCCAGGTTTTGTTGCACAGCTTGTTAGATCACACTGCAGTCTGTCTGCATGTAGGGGAGGAACTGAATGTGCTCAACAGCAACTCTGCACTCACTTTTAAGCATGGCTTTAGGTCTCTAATAGCAGATATCCTTTTAAAAACCCAAGGTTTGTTTTGCTAAACATTTTATCCTTTAAAATGTTGCACGTGTATTTTGGGTCACTTGAGTTTTCTTCTTTTCTGCTTGCTTGAATTTTTTTGTGGGTTTTTTTTTCCATTGTGCTCACTAGTCAGAGAAAGAATTTAAATTTTCCATGTGTGTATATATACATGTGCCCACTTTTGCTTTTATGCTTCTCTCACACAGTCTTCTACTGTGGGTGAGCGGAACTTACTCGGCAAAGAAAGCAAACAGAGAGAACAGACCCATCACCTTCCGCCCCTTGAAAGAGCAGAGGGCATGTGGAATAAATCAAAACGTGAAGCATAATAACAAGGTCCCATGGGAAAGGGAGCCTTGTGATTGTGTGCCGGCGTGCACTGCCCTTAGAGACGGCGTCTGGGGGGCTCACCCCATGGCAGCTGGGGGGCTTCTTTCTTTCTCGCCTGCATCTCCCCTCCCGATGTCACCAATCCATTCATCGCTCAGAGAATTGATTAACATTCATCGGGAGCCTTGGGAGGCAAGGAAAGAGAGGGAGAGCGAAGGGCGAGAAGAAGGGGGTGCGAGTTGGTGATGCTAGTCCCCACGACGCAGCAAACCAGGGCACAGTTGGGCACAGGATGGCTATTTTATAGCTGGGGACTGCGGTGACGTATGGCTGAGCGCTCGCTGGCACAGCTCCTCGTGGACCAGTCAGCGGAGCGAAATTGAAGCTGACAAGACTTTTCTGGCGTTTTGGAAAGGACTGTAATCTACTGTAGGGGAGAACAGAGCCGCTCAATCACTGCCGCTGTAAATAGGAGACGGAAGGGAGTGAGAAAGGAGGCGAAGAGAAAAAGTGCTTGCTGGGGGGGGAGGGGGGGGCGGCATTTTTGGTGGATGGTATGAAGCCAGCCATGGAAACTGCAGCGGAGGAAAATGCAGAACAAAGCCAAGAGAAAAAAGGTACCCAGGGGTCTAACAATAGCCTGTTTAAATCTTTTCATTCAGAGGGCTTAAAAAGGTTTAGGCCAGTTTTGTCACTTTTTCGAATAGCTCTTAAACAATCATTACTGCATCTTCAGGCTTTAAGATGTCCTTTCTTGCATGGCTTGACAACAAATTAATAGAGCGGCAATCTTTCTGTCTGCATATGTATTTGCTCTGAGTCTGTTCTAACCTTACCAGAAGTGATGTTTGCGAGTGAAGTCTTGTTATTGCTGCGTCTTTGATGGATTTTGGTAAATTTGGTTTACAGAGGTAGCGTGTGCCTGTGTGTTTGCGTGTCATTTTCAGAGGCATAATCTTGTGTTTTCATCAAGAATAGCCATGTAGCAAGACTTTGCAATGCAGTGTGGGAGACCTAGGTTATAATAACATATAGTAGATTATAATATCGCACAACCTTTGTGTAGTTAAACTTGGTGCCAAATGCTACTCTTAATTTTTAATTCCTTTTCTGTGGTGTTGTCGTGCAAATTTTCCTAATGTAGAGATCTGCCTATGCTATGATAATGGGGGATAATGCAATGAGTTTCACAACATTAGGTTTCAGGATGTGTTAATCACTGAGAATTACTGCTTAATGGAGAGAACAATTCCATGGTAGTGATTCCGGTAGGGAGATGGAAGCACTGAAGGAAAGGTGCTTCATCCATCCCAGCCTTACAGGTGATTTCTGCAGTCTGGAGCGCTGAACTTCAGAGGGTAAATTCAACTAGCAAACATGGTTTCCTTTTTGTGTCATAAAATTTATGCCAAAGAAATGTCTGTCTTCGGTGTATCAGACTACTGTACAAATCATAGCATTTTTTTAATATATATATAGAAGCAACAAATTTGTTAAAATTCCCACTGTCGTGATTCATAGTATACTTTTGAACCTGTTGTGTGTCAATAAGCAATCTGAATATCTCATGTGCCTAACCAGCTGATACACAACTGATGCATTGCCCCAAGGAGAGTTTTTTTCATTTATTGTTTAATAGTTCAAATATGAATGTAGTGATAAATCTCTGGTACTGTCCAGTACCAGATTTTGTTTTCCTACTTTGAATCTGAATCTTCCTAGATGGTTTGTATAATTCAAACCCAGCTTCAGTTTCAAGCAAATGAAATTTGTCAAGTGATTAGACATAGTACTACATAATCCCTTAGGGATTTCACAAAAGGAGGTCCACTGATGAGAGATTAAACTCTGAAAGCCATTAGTGTATATGGACAATAACCCACCTCACTGTAGATTTTGAGTAATTAATGTACAAAATGTCCTAAATACCTTGACTATAAAACCACCTTGAATGCATAGATCATTCTTCAAAAATGACAGCAGTTTTTTTCTTCTGATTGATGATTTTCTTTTAAACTAACAGAGCTTACGTACAATAAGCCCCAAAGAAAGTTATCTGTATGCATTAGCAGCTATGCAAAATGACATGTTTTGCTGAGTGTGTTCATGGTGAGTTTATGATTTCCCTTTTATTTTGGCAAGGATGAAAGCACAACATGTAGAACAGTAAATCTGTTACCAAGTCAAGGTGTTTGATCTGTTGCTTTCATAGGATGCAAGCAGGGGAACTTCCTATCTTAATTTCACCACCACTTCCTAGGTTTTCTGTGACAATTTTATACTTTTTATCTGTTACACAGGTATGTGTATGTAACACTTTGTTCTTGCAGGTTTCTTAATTTCTGAAAGTAACACCTGGTCTCTCATATTATGCTTCTTATTTCTGTTCACTTAAATTCCCAATATGTTCCACATGAAATAAAATGCATAAAGCTGAAACATTCCTACTCCTAGTTTCAGTAGCAAAATAAATAGCCCAAATACCCCTGCAAAGTTACTGCCATGAAGCAGTGATGTAGGAGGCATATTTACTTGGGGACGACAGATTTTCCAAAGTACTAAGACCATTGAGCCCAACTGGGGTTTTTAGATGGGCTCAGCAGGCATCAGGTACTTCTGAAATGGCAGGATTGTTCCAAAGGGCTATTTCAACAGCAGCTCTCATGGAGAAAAATGAGCTTTTTCTCTGTGTGAAGAATCTTCCAGGAAGACACTGCTGCCTCATTCTAGGTATAAAAACTGACCCCTCCACAAATTTGCTGTCTGGTTGGGATTTTCTGCCTGCTAAATGCATGTCAGGCTTGCAACATTAACTTCTTCCTCCAAGATCCCACCTGGACTTAGTGTAATGTCTGTCCTTTATGAGATGCCCTAGACCCAGTGATGGTGAGTCAACCGCCACAGCTTGAAGTAATTGAAGCACTATCACAAAGTCCTTTTACTCTTCCTTCCAGAAATGAATTGCAAAGTCCAGGAAGACAAGCCAATATCTGAAGGGGTTTGTTGGATGTTGCTGTTGCTGAGACAGAGCAGGAGAAGATCCTGAGTTTTTCTCACTGTAGGTGTTACAGTTCACACAAATTATGCTTGGCACTGCCAAGTTCCAAGGAAGGTATCTGCACTTAACTATTAGCAAATTATACTTTCCTTTACCAGAATTTTAAGCTACACGTTTCTGGTATGTGTTTTTTAATGCAAGAATCTCATCCATGATGCACCATAATTGTATCGAATCAATATTTGGAAGTTGGGTTAGAACCAGGAGCTACCTGTATAGAGAGCTCCTTGTACCCTTAAGGAGAAGATTGCTGTAGAATACTGCCCAAGCACTTGGGATGAACAGAGAGATCTGTTTTCAGTTCAAGCACCTAATACAGTCAGATCTGAATGATGGTGTCGCATAGGTAATGGTCCATGTTTCCCATCCCTGTGGCTAATGCAGATGGCCAGCTATTTGGGATTGCAGCGTAGCTGAAACAATTTACACAAGCTAATGTGCTTAATGAATATTTACTGATTGGTAAATGAAAATGATTGATCTCATTTAGATTTTTAAACTTGTATTGTATATGAATTCCAGTTTTATATTTTAATAATTTTTTTTGTGAATCCCCTGCCTGAATCAGGCAGTGATACTGCCCGGCTGATGGATTCAGTGTTTATCAGTCATTTGTTTCTCTGCACCCGCATGAGTGGCTGCTGCCCCAGTTTTTTTAATTGGAAATGGAACAACACCCGTGTTGATGGAGATAAGAAATAAGTCAGCTTTATACTGTGTATCAGCAACCCTTATCAGAGGAGAACACCATGAGCAAGCTGAAGCAAAATGTTTAACAGATACTTTACAGGGCTGCAGGACAGATTGGATGCATTTTAAAGATGAAGGTTTACAAATTATTACAAATGACAGGGTTTATCTTGCAGGCATTAAATTAAATCAAAACGTGAGGATTAGGCAGGCAGATTTACTGAGGTGGAATAAATAAGAAAAATGAAATGCCGTTTTGCATCAGCAGTGAAGGATATAGATCCTGATACATATTAACAGAGACAAGAAATTCCCCTTTTCATTTAACTATGAGAAATACTACCAAGTTTCAAAATTTAAAAAAAAAAAAACCAGACCAAAACAAAATAAAGCCAACTGTGGATGAAATGATGAATTCACCAGCTACAGATGAGAGGACAGAAGAAAGCCATTATGTTAGCATGTAGCTTCCTTGTATGAATGTATACAATGTTCAAATTGCATGTGCTTTGCTGAGGAATAATGAAAAACCAGCCTGAGCAGCTGTACCCAAGGTTCCTTTTAATTGGCTATTCCCTACTAATGTACTCTCGATGAAAGAAGACCTCGTGCTCAAGAGTGGCTTTGAGATTTGATTATTATTTTCATGGGATATGAAGTGATGTTTCAGTTTTTAAACTCTAAATAGACAAATATGTGCTAGTTAAAAATAGGAAAATGCTTCTCTTAAACACAACTGTATAACCATATGCAGCAGTGTAAATGGAGGTGCTGAAGTGCAAAAGAAAAATGTGAGAAAGGAGTGAATTAATGTGCAGTTTATTTCACTTTCAGCAAATTTATTTTTATGTAGTGAGCTTATAACATTTCCATGTATCACAGATATAGATATATTTTTCATTACAGCAAATTGGAAAAAATGTCTTTTTTATATATGTATTATCATTACTAGCCAACAAATTCAAACGTACTTTTTTAATGTTAGGCTCACATGGTGATTTTGGAGCTGTCAAGCTGTTTAAAGATTTTTAGTATGCTGCATATTTTTTCATGATTCAAGCAGTTTAGTGGTCTTTCGGGTCCCTTGAAAACAATAATGGCTTTAAGTCCCTGAAGAATATGACTGTAGAAAGAGAGATCCAGCCCAGGGAGAATCTGGGACACGCGATATTCTGGGGATAATAATTTGGCAGGCTTAGTGATTTAGGTTTTAATGAATAGGATTTGGTTTCTAAATAGGAGGAGACTGAAAAACACTTAGAGAACGTGCTCATGCTGGTCTGAATGACCTCATGAAAGCAGAAAACCTAGACATATGTACCACAGGATATAGTAACAGATGAGAAAAAAAAAACAACCAGATGGCACTGCATGTGCACAATGGACTCTGCAGTGGGAGCAAAGGGGCTAAAAAGGGGGGAGAAGAGGGATGCGGGGAGAAAAAGGGGTGGGGGGAAGTCCCCTTCAGTTACTCTGGCCATTCCCCATTTCCTGGCCAGCCTTGCTCCTCATGTGCAGTATTCATCACCACATTTTCAGATCATAAGCTACCGAATGACAGCCTCCTCTTTGCTCCTGTGGACTGCTTCCTCAGCTGCAACAGATGAATGTCAAACTGTTTGTTTCCTCTAAAACCATATGTGAAATGCAGTAAGCATGAGGATGTTTGCACTAAGAATTTTATTGCAGGCGTGAAAGATAATTCACCCCATATGAATATTGAACACCATAATCACCATCAGCGTGCCTGTGTGATATGACATGAAAACATCAGTTCTGTAGCTGCTGCATCCATGCAGGATTGAGTACAACCTGATTCAGGCAGGAGACCTTGAGCTGCATGAGCCTGACTGTGCATGGAGAGTATTGTAACCTAGACCTGGGAATGCAGATTGTGTAGTTAGTTCCTTAAAAAGCAGAAGATAAAGAAGAAATTTAAATCTGTTTCCTTTCCTAACTATTAGGGGCACAGAGTTAAACTCTAGTTCATACATATTGTGTGCAGTTGTTGTTATGTCATTGAATCCTGTGAGGCTTTTGACCTGGTGGTGATTTTTGAACAACTGGACCTGGGTTGGTTCTAGGGAAGTCACCAAAAGATAACTCTTCAACCTCAGAGGTCACGTTAGGCATGCAATAAAGGCCATTGTTAACTAGCCCATTTCAGATCAGTGGCAAAACTGAGATTCTTCATGGAGTTTGAACCGGCTCCTAGTAAAGGGAACCCTCTCATTGCAAAACCAGAAATTGCTGATTAGAAAAGCCCAACTTCATATAATATTTTCTCTTACAGAAATGATGCTACAAGGTTTATGTGCTGTCTCCACATTTCAGGGTTTGTTGTTTGCCTGCAGCAGACAGCAGTGACTTCACCAGTGTCCCCCCAGGCTAAAGGATAAAGCCAGCTGCCTGCTCTGCTGCTCTCACCAAGTGGATTTTGTGGCCACTGCAGGAGAAATCTCAAATTGCGGGTTCAGGCCTGGTAGGATAAAATTCTTCTGGTGCCAAGGGCTTGGTCTAGAGCCTGCTGCAATGCAAATGAAGAACTATTTTCTTCCCAGTAGTCTTTGCAACTGGTAGTTTTTAATTTATTATTAAATCTAAACCTTTTACCGATGTCCAGTAAGTAGATTCAAAGAAGCAGGGAGCAGTTAGGAGGGAGGGGGGAGCCAGTACAAGTCACGGTGTATGGTTTTGAGAGTCATGGGTAACTTGGTTTGCATCCCAAAATGCTTAGAAGACTGTTTTAGTGTTGGATTTCATTTGCCCATGCAAAAGATGAAAAAGTTCTTGTTTCAAATCTCTAGATCCAACATTTGGATTTGATACCAAGATTTTTTCTCATCTTGACGTATGTAAATATAGCTGTGCCAAACTCCTCATTGCACCAGCAGCAAAAACACATGAGAGAGGGACCAGGACAGGAACTTGCAAGCCAGAAATTTATGGCATTCCTCCTCCCCCCTGCCCCCTCAGATTTGTTCCTGATCTAGTCTATGGTGGATGGGTTTTCAGCGTTATAACCTTTACTGCCTCCACCTGCCAAAATGCTGCTTAAGTTGGATTTATTTTGGCTAGAGGATGGTTCCTTTTTCATTCAGCCCCTGTAGAGTGGTACATTTTAAATAAAGCTCCATCTGCCTCACCCTGGCAGGCTGGCAAAGCCGTAGCAGTGCTGAGGGGGGAGGTGGAGGTTCAAAAGTGGTTTGATGTTGTTTTGCTAGTGGCATCTTTCAGGGAGCTCAGAGCCTGTGCTGTAAGCGTGCAATGAGTGTGCAAGTGGGTCAGGCATGTTACTGCGTGTGGGATCTCGCTGCTGAGCTTCACTTGACCTCTGAAAAGACAAAGAGAAGGATAATTGTTTTCCTTCATTTTAAAAATGGAGTAAGCCTGTTTTAACATACTTGGTCCAGATTTATGGACATGAGCAGAGCAGATGTGAGATAAAGCCCATGACATTTTTTTATTTTAGTGTAAGCAAGTAATGGAGCAAACTCCTGTGTTTGCCTTACATCTACACATGACAATAACCATTTTCTTTGACAGATTTAGGGTCTTTTAAAAAACAGGTAACGTGTTTTTTCCATTACTTCATCTTTCTTTACTTTGGGAGCAGAGGTTTTTGCCATGGACATGAGAGAGGGAGACATGAGAGTGGGTGGTGGGAAGGAATAGTAACTCCTTACATGTTTAATTCAGGTCCTAGGTTGAGTTTTAGCTATTCAACCTTTTTTAACACCTGGTGAGCATTTCCCTGTTGATTGTCCCTCCCACCCCTTCCCTTGGTTTGTTTCAGTTCTGAAGCTACAACTTGTTTTTCTGGGCTCTTACTTTGAAAGTTAAATAACTGAAAGTACTGAACTAAAACTTGCTGGTGACACTGACTTTTTACCACCTAAAATTGGCAGTGATCACCAGACCAGAAATGGAAATTGGCAGGTACCACTGGATGTACAGCAGTTCAAGGCCACACCGGTACCATCATGTGCCAGCATTGAGAGGCAATGTTAGTCCTTTGGGGATTCAAGGTAAATAAAGGGCTGGGTGAAAGGGAAATGGAGAGTTCAGACATGGTAGTAGCATGAACCTAATGCTTTGCACTAGTCCTAACAATTTAAGATAAATGTTCTTCTATTTTTCTTGTTTTGTTTGTTAAGGCTGTAAGGAGTCTACTTCTTTCACATGAATACTTGACATAAATTTAAATTTGTTTGTTAATGCTTGAAAGAAAATAATGTGTGGTGAGGGACGCCTCCCTTTCAACTGTGCTGCCCGATGTCTTCAAAACTGTTTACACATGAGATGGCGTAGTATGTGTTTTGGATGCAGGTGGAACTGTCAGACTCATCAGCCCCAAATGCAGTAATTGACACTAAAGCAGTGACAGCACATCTGATTTATGGGTCTCTTGCAATATGCTTCCTAGACAATATTTCACGTTTTTGTTTCCATTTTTCCCTTGCGAGAACCAGTAAGTGTGTATGTCAGAGTCAAAAGGAGGATTTCAGCTGAGGCTTTAAAAATGGTTTGGTGATTCCATATGTCTGTCCTTTCAGACGTGAGACCTCAAAAAGATCCTATTTTGTTTTCCTGAAGCTTCAATTTAAGAGTTAGTGGCGAATTTAGTTTTGAATCATCTCGGAAAGGCATCTGAAATTGAGCACATGATTGATCGCATTGGAAAATTCCAGTCTGATTGAGGGTTAACATAGTGAATGATATACATGCTCACAGATAGCATTTGCAGCTAGCTCTAACCAGCAATCCTCTTCTCTTTATGGAGGTGATTGACTGAAGCCTGCTTGACAGCTTGTTTGCTGGAGATGCCTGCCTCCGCATCAGAGATTTTAACAGTTACTTCAGGGAAATAGTCACCAAAGCTTGCTGCCTAATCCTTCTGTTTTCCATTATATTTTCACACATTTGTTCTTTAGGAATAAAATGTTTGTGTATTTCAGAATGGTTTTGTGGGGTTTTTTTACAAATACTTAGGTTGCAAGTCATGATTTCCATCTGCAGTATCAGTATTAATTTTGGCCATAATTTATGGTAAATGACCTCAGTGACAGAGTCAGTGGTGCCAGAAAACCTTCCAAAACTTCAGATCAGTGCATGTGGGATATTTTATATGATGAAAAGATGCTTCAGGAAAGAGCGACAGATTCTGAACGCTGCCTCCCTGGGAAGGAGGACATAGAGGGAGCAGGCCAGGTGCCTGGTTACTGGGGTCTTCTGCCCTGCCAGCTGTCTCCAGTGATGAGACATGTACATATATGCTGGCACAGATTAGCCAGGGCACAGAGGAGACGCACAGCCTTCTGTCGCAGCAGCTGGGAGTCTGGCACCTAAAATGGTGCTAGAAGCCCTTATTTAGGCAATTGAACCCTATGCAGGCTGTCTTGGGAAGCTTCTTGAAGTAACATGCAGGTAAATACGGTGCCTGTTATGGAGAAGTTGAAGATGAAACTGTTCTTGCTGATGGGGTGCAGAAAAATCCCCCACTAACCAAGCCCAGAAATGCCAATTCAAGGGAATGTGCTTTAAATGGGTGCACTTAAATAAATTAAAAGGCTTCTAGGCAGCAATGAAATTGCTCTCATCACATCTTGAGTGAGACTAATCTGCCAGTGATGGGTTAGCTGCAGTGAAAATATTGGTCTTTGATTCTTTCCCGTAGATTGGTGGGAAGATGTCACTTCAGTCACAACAGTCACAGCTGTAACATGCCTCCCTTTGGTACCGTAATACAGCCTGGGTTGCAGTGGCTACTGTCTGAGATAAACTGTTTCTTTGACAAGCCATGTTATTTCTATGGTGCCTTTGCATAGTGGGTATTTCTACTTTATGTCCTCTGCTGGCATCTGGACATTGCTAGGAGAGCATCTCTGTGGTAGTCCTAGAGGCATCCACCGCTTCTCCAGGGTCTCCATGTATAACATGATCTCTCTTCTCCATCTTAAACTTTAATCCACGACTTGAGCAATAAGGGAAGAGTCAGTATAGTACTGGAACCAAGACATCCCCAAAACACCTGCAGGCTTAATGAGCTTTTCAGAATGCCTAAAACATTTTTTTCCCCCAGGAAGCAAAGTGCCATCTTTTTCTTCAGTAAGAGAAACTTAGAAATGGTTGTTTAACATGAGCTTAGCTGTAGGCATTCTTCCAGGCTGGGTGGGTGGTTGTTTGCTTTATAGGAATCCTTTTTCTTTTTTTTTTTTAACTTGCTTCGCCCAGATGCTGGGAGGCGTTTCAGCTGCCTTCTGAGCACATAAGGGCATGTGAATGTGGAGTATTTAACTTGAAACAGCCTGCTCCCTTACTGAAGCAAGCTTAAATTTTGCAAATGGTGTGGTGGGGACTCAACTGGAGAAATACTAAATGAAAACTGTTTCAGGGAAAAGGACTTCAGTCGTGGTTCAGGTTTTTACCACTTCTCTAGTCCCATCATTAGGTAAACATCTGAGATGATCTTAGCAGATTCAGTTATCTCTGAAATGGAGAATTACCTTCTAAATCTTAGATCTGCCAGGCTGAAATACCCCTGCACACTGGTTTTGCCTGAGCTCTAGGGGGAGAGGTTGTGTTTCTGTTTGCTTCTTTGTAGCTAGGGAGGAGTCAACTGGGGAAGCCTCTGTAGTGGTTGCTGAAAACCAGTGTGACAAAAATTTTGCTCTTCTGCTGAGTGCTGAAAGCTGATGGAGAGTGAGATGAATTACAGCAGCCAGAAAGGTGGAGCTAAGAGTCTCAACTCCAATCTTCCAGGTAAGATGCTCACCTTTGATTAAAGTAAAGTTAGCTTTAAAAGTGGTGTCAGCCAAGTGCAGGTGGATCTGAGTTTAGGAGGCCCAGATGCTCTTACAGAAGATGTTGCAGAACTGCTGAAGTAGCCCGTGGCACTGAAGTGCTTGAGTGCTTTTGGACCCCCTCTACTGAGCTTGTCTAGTCCTTCAGGCACTTTAGTATCCTTGGCAGTCTGCCCATCACTTTGTCTGTTTTACCTCTTTGGCTTGACTTTGTCTATAATAACCACACTTGGCACCAGCTGAAGCAGAAGTTCTTGCACATTGACCTTGGAGAAACTGATTGTTTATCCAAGAAGCCAAAAATTAGGGAAGTAAGGGGCAGAAAGGAGGAATGTCTTTAGGCACATTGAGCAGCGAGTTGTTGATGTGTCAGCTGAGAGTTACAGCCGCAGTTCGGACCAGAGGCTGCCCTTGCTGATGCAGTGTGCTTGCACTTTGAGCTCTGTGTGTCAATGAGCCCTTCCACATTCCTTAGGCTGTGCAAAAGTCCCAAGGGTTGTTTTAGACAGTAAAACACTAGAATGAGTCTCCAGGAGGAGTAATGCCAAAGCTTATATCAATACTGTTTGAGCTATCCCTTATGTAAGAAGTATGTTTTAAATCACCAACTTTTTTTTTTCTGCAGAAGTAGTTTACAACTAAAAAATATCAATCCTCAAGGATTCTTATATAAACCTCTTTGAAGTAAGGCCTTTTCTGAAGTATAAGTTTGGTATTTTAATTCTGCTATGGTTTCCAAAAGTAAAACACAGAAGACATAGAATAGTTTGGGTTGGAAGGGACCTTAAAGATCATCCAGTTCCAATGCCCCCGCCATGAGCAGGGACACTTCCCACCAAACCAGGCTGCCCAAAGCCCCATCCAGCCTGGCCTTGAACACCTCCAGGGATGGGGCAGCCACAACTTCCCTTGGCAACCTATTCCAGTGCCTCAGCACTCTCGTGGTGAAGAAATTCTTCCTTGTGTCTAGCCTAAATCTGCCCCTCTCAAGTCCTATCACTACAAGCCTTTGTTTATGTTAACCTGAATTAACAAACGAAGTTTTGCCTGACCTTTATCCAAAATCAGTGCAGCTGGGCAAGAGCAATGCTCTTGTCCCACTGTCTCATGGGGCAGCGTCGTTCTTCCCATGCAGGTTTGTGTTCTTCCTCTCACACTCCAAATGCTTGGGATGGGCTCTTGCAGTGAGCATGGATGCAGCAATTCATGTTTCATAGAATCCATTGTCTGAAAAAGATGCCTTCAGAACACCTGTGAGCTTAATGAGCCTTGCAGAGGCTGGGAATGATATAGACAGGGAGTGTGTGTATTACAGTAAATCTGAAAATAAATTAAGTAAGGCCTGTAAAAGACCGTTCAGATCATCTGTCATCAGATGAAACAGGTTTGATTCCTGCAGTAGCAATGCTAATTTTTTTTTCTTTAAGACATGCTAGTTTGGGCCTGAGATTTGAAGAACAAGGGGGGATATGTTTACTGTCGTCTCTTCTTAAGCTTCTCTGAGTCATTTAACAACATCCAGAAGGGACAAATCCTGCCTTGATAAAATAACCTTTTCTCCAATTTGAATGTCATGTTTTTAGGGAATGGAAAAAACTTTAGCTTTCGCTGTTGATGAACATTGATAACCTCTGCAAGGGTGTTTGGTTGTGGGTTTCATTTTTGTTAATCCTGTTAGAAAAAGTGTGCTTGATACTAAACCTGTGCTTATTGTATATTTGCCTGAGTGTTCAGGAGCAGCTAGGGGTGCTTCCAGGCTGTGAGAGGCTTGTTCTTAGTGTGCACCAATTCTCCAGGTTTCTCTGCATAGGAAATTCCAGCACAGGAAGCATGAAGAAGGATTTTTAGTTATATGCTACACAAGCATGTGTAAACATCTAATGAAGTTTAAAGGTGGCAGTCTTAAAACTGGTAACAGAGAATAAGTATCCTCTCAGAAGTAGGGAACTAGCTGTATGACTGTGCTGATATCAAATATCTCATATATGTATTGACTATCTGGGAAGTTGCAATAAATGCTGATAATCTTCTGAAAGAAACTACTTGTTCTTCTAGTAGCTCTTTAATAATAGAGACTGGGATGAGATTTATCGTATGGATCAGACTACCCCAGATCTCACCGTGTTTCACTTGAATCTTGTGCTAGCTGCTGTAAAGGGTGAGAGTGGTGACCTTGCTGGATTTCAGGTCGGATCCTTTGTGGCAGCTCTGATGGCTGTGGTCTCCCAAGGTCATGTCTTCTCTGTCACAGATACTATGCTGGTGATGAAGAACTATTTATTGATTTACAACTCTGGAAGAGGGGGATGTGAATGCAGGGGGGAGACGATTGATCTAGCTAGACTGAAGTACCCTTGTGTTAAGTTTTTTGGCTCTCATGAATTGCTGATTTTCAATCTAACAATTTCACACTTTCTGATTCACAGAGGACAAAATGGCAAAATTAGGAAATGTTGAACTTGAGAGGAATTTTCCTGTGGAAGAACTTCAAGAGCTTTGTCAAGGAAAATAAAAGGTTTTCCCTATTTGACCTCATCACTTGTTTAATGTACTTAATCCAAAAGTGTAGTGAGTGAGCATTTATTGTAATTAGTAACAGGTTTAACTTTCTGTCATGTTTTGTATATCAGAAAAATTTAAGGTGAACAGGAATAGGTAAGGATAGAGTTTCAACAAAGACTTCCAAGTGATTTAACACACAACCTTTTTGTTTTAGTGTCCCTATTAAAGTGTGGAGAGAAATTTGTCACAGGGTTTAAATTTTACCTTTGTAAGATTAAATATTTTATCTTACTCTACTGTTGTCACTGACCTTTGGCTGCTGGTGAGGGTGACAGGTGTAAAAAGTAAAGTTATCTTACTGCCAGATATTGGCTTATTCTCACACAGGGAAGAAGGAGCTGAATTCTGGTTTTGCTTCTGAGATATTAGTGTATTCCAGCATCCCTCACTGCTTTCCCCGTAGCTGTCAATCTTGCTCTAAGGTGTGAAAATGTACATCCTACCATGCCTAAACCATTCAGAATGGAGATTTTGAAAAATACAGTAGGTGGCAGAAAATAACATTGGCATTTGCTTTCATTGACATAAAATTAATTCTTTGACAAGAATCCATGGTGGTTTACAAATCTGATGATATTGTACACGCTTAGTATTGGATAATATTCAGCACTGGGGAAACAGGAGGTGAATATAAAGGATTGAATTCTCCTCTTACATTTCTTTGTGAATTGGGAGTAATGGTCCCAACACCAGGCTTTTATGGATGTGTAATGAGCCTGATTTTCATGCTATGGCTGTGTTTAAGATAGTATCTAGTGCTTTTTTTTATTATTAGCTTGAGTTTCTTGCAACCTTCTTTTTGTTAAAATAGTTCCTCCACACATGGTCCCTGAGCTGTGGTGCTGAAGGCAACAGAGGTTGTGGTTCTGTGCTGGAACATGCAGTGTAATTTCTACCATGTGTTAACTGGACAGGTGTCCAACATGCCAGTATTTCTAAAAACACTTTATGAAACTGAAGGAAGTGTTGAGGGGAAAAAAAATGGTGTCCATTGCTTCATCTTTCAGAACAGCAAGACAGATGAAGCTTCCAAGGAAGAGAGAGTGGGAAGTAAATCAGAAAATGGCTGTGGGAGCCTGGAGGTTTAGCTCTCTGAAATTGAAAGCTTGACAAACCTCCTTTCAAGTTCTCTTTGTTTCTCTTGGGTTTTGTTCCATAGTGACCTTGACAATGAGATCAATGCTTCATACCCAAGATACACTGAGGCACTAGTTCAACTTAGGAGGACTTTGGGACATTAGAGGACCAACTGGTTATCTGTCTAGGAGGTGTGGACACTATTCTTACGTCATGTTTTCCACAGTTCTCTCAGAAATGGTTTTGTGAACATGTGTCTGTCTCAATTTTTCAAATCTGGGCTTCAATAGCTCGTGTGATCTTCCTAGAGCAAACCCTGGAAATACTTAAGACAGCTACTTGATCCAAATGTATTGTCTTTTCTCATATCCAAAGCACAGATTTTATTGTTCAACTCCATATTGAGCTTCGTAGGATGAGTTAAGAGTCTGAGACTTGCCCTTTTTTTGTTTTTTAAGACCACTTTCCTTTAATTCTGTGTTACCTTGCTTTTCTGAGTTCAAATCTTAAAGCCCTACTTAAAGTACCAAAGAAGGTTTAGCAACACAATTGCCATTTGACATGGGAAATTGAATGGCTAAGCCCCTGTATATATGCCCTAGCATGTATGCTGCTGGGTGGATTGTATAATTGTTCTTAATATATCAAGCAACCAGTTGCCGATTTGTGTACATATGTAGGCTCATCCTTTACCAATTTCCTGTGACTGTTAGTTTCCAGGAGATTAAAAGAATAGTCGTTTCCTGTTTTTTTCTCTTCTCTTTATTTTTGTCCTTTAGCAAGAATATTTGTGTGTGTGTGTGTTTAATAGCATTCATTCCCTGGAGAATAATCTCAGTCCTTGTTTTAGCTGGCCTCCTTCTGAGAGTGTGTTAAATCTGAAGCCAAGATCACAGGCAGCTCTGGGCAAATCATTGGGCTGTTATTAACCTGCCTCCATGGCAACTGCTGCTCGCCAGCCTGAGGACAAAAAATGTTTTTATTCTGCTGAGTTGCACAAAAGGTTCTAGTGATGCCTCGCACAAAATGGCCATTGAAAGGGGAGAAGCAGTGATGTGTGTTTGTGCTGTACAGTTTCATATTTAAATCGTTTTGCACTGTCGTGTGGGAAGTGGATATATAACTGAAAAGTTCAGTGTGTTGGCCATATGGAAAGCAAGAACTACCAACAAATTGGAACTGAATTTATTTTAATATTACTTATTTTTGTCCTTTTGAGTTCGCATGGCTTCAGCCTGCAGTTGTCATCAGTATGTTAGCAAGCTATTTTGTGAACATCAACTGAGCAAACGTTATCATGGATTGTCAGTTGTACTGTAGGAAGATACTTGTTGACTTGAAGTTACAGAGAGAGAATAAAGCAGGTTTCCTGGAAAGCTTTCTTTTTTTTTTTTTTTTTTTTTTTTTTTTTTTTTTTTTTTTTTTTTTTTTTTTNTCTGATTTGCTTCAGTGCTTGTTTGGGAATTTGGTAAGCATATCTTAGTGCTTGATGAGCCTCAGATTTTAGCTAGTTTTGAAAGCTTCCTTTGGCAGCACTGTATTAGGCTTGTTTTAAAATAAGATATAAAATCAGCTATAATGCTCAGCTTAGGCAAGGATTTAAACTGCTCCTAAAGAGCATTCACAGTGGGATCTGGTGGGGGGAGGTCTGTCAGCCCCAGCACTATGATCAGGTTGTGTCCCACAGTCAGTTACCCCCTGGCAGGAGGCTATGCAGATCTGCTGTCAATTTCCGTGCAGAATGACTTGTGTATAGATGGATGCTGTCTCTTGGAAACATGCTGGCTTGGGTGCTTCTTGTGCTTGCAAGCTGGTGGCACGCTGTTCCCCTGTCTGTTTTTGTCTTGGTGAGAAGGTGAGTAGTTTCTGCAGCTCCACATCTAGGCAGTTTTCTCTACCTTAACTCAAAACAGTGTGGTTGCTTTAGGCACCTCTTAGGGCATCTCTTGGCTGTGGTCTGCCATGATGTGATGAAGGCCACACAAATATTGTGATGCTTTTTTCCTTGAGCTGCAGAGGAAGACATAAAAGAGTGTGGCCACAAAGACTTTATGTGTGGCTGCCACTTGCTTGAAGGTGAGAGGGGGGTTTGCCACTGTCAGCTTATGTTGAGGATCTGTGGGTTAATGGAAGGTACTGCTGTGCATTCAGATAAAGGATCTGACACTCTCCAGGGCAAATGCTCTGTTGGTGGCCTGGAAACCTGGCTATGGGGTGTAGGGTACTGGGAGGACAGGTACATAGTTGAGGGAGTTAATCATCAGTCCTGGGTCTACACTGATCTAGTTTTGTCAAGCAGACTGCCTCCATTTTTTGGAACTGGCAGCTTTTCTTTCAGACCTTGTCAGTCTCGTGCCTTTGCTTCCAGCTAGTTTTATTTCCTGTCTCTGATAGGATCCTTCTGCGAAGCAATCTGTGAATCCACATGATTAGGTGATGGACCTCCTCCTCACTAAGCAATGATCTAGTGTTTAGTCACCTTCTCCTTTAGGAATGCAGCCTGAAAGGGCATTCGGTTTGTGCTGGGCTTTGACCACACGTGTGTTGAGTATTGACTGTTGGATTGGAGCATAGTTAGTCCGATAATCCTTCACTGCTAATCCTGTGCCAGGTGTAAGCGTTTCTTGGCTAAACTCTCAGAGGTTTGGGCCTGACCCAGGAGCAGATGCTGCGGGGGCAAACCAGCCTCAGGTATACAACTGCCATTGCGTGTGGCTTGTGAGCTGTGCTCGGGCAGATTTCCCAAAGCAGACAATCTCTCTGCAATGCCTGGTGTCTGAACTTGACTCTGGACCTCTGCGATAAAGTGGAAAACATAGATTATTTTCTCTGATAGGGTGCATTTGGATTTTGTTTGCCCTGTCACTGCTAAGCTGCAGTGTTTGTTCATTTGGCAGTGTTTTTCTTGTGAAGATAGTTCCTACTGAGCAGGCTCCAGCTGTGGGTTTGACTATAAAAGCTTTCCAGGCTCGTTTCTGTACAATTAAATCTTTTCTGCAGTTGGCAAAGTGGCATTTCATAAGTCATTTTTGGTGGTGATAGCTGCTTAAGCCTGACTAGGACACTTCCTGGTGACACACTAAAAAGAGAGTTTCCCAGTTATGAAATTGGAAAGCTTTCAGTTATGGGATGCATATTATTCCCCAGTGCTTCATGGAGGTGCCTGCACTGCAACTCATTCAGTAGTGGAAATGGAGGATCATAAAAATAATCTTGCCTCGTTTGGTGGATGGAGACTTGTTGATCTTCTCAAGGAGTTTTGGGGGTGAGAAGGCGTGCTGTATGTACTCGCCAGCTGTCTCCCTACTTTCAAATGCTTTGTCCATTTAACGCCTTCCCATTGGAGCAGCGGACTGTTCCTGCAGCATGCAATGTTGGTTGCTCCATTAAACATTGTCTTAATGGCTTGTGTTTTGCGCGGTTGTATGAAATGCACATTAATGGAGACAGCTTAATGCCATCACCCTGAAGTAATGAATTGGTATGGATTGCCATTACCATTATAGCACATTTAAAAGCTGTGTTTGTTTCCGATTTACATTTCCCAGCTCTGCAAGCAGATGGGTTTTCTGGCCGCATGGTCGGGAGGAGCCTGGCAGTTCAGCTGCAACCTCCTTATTACAGGGTTTGTAGAGCAGCAGTTCTAGGGAGTGTCTTGTTAAGTCAAACTGCTTAATGATACATTTCATTAAAACTATGATTATGCTACTGCAGGCTATTGAGGGATCACTGTAAATCCAGTTTATCCTATAAAGCTGAAAATGTATTGTCTCTTGTAAGACAGGTCAGGTTCATCTCACTACCCTCGATAAAAATTGCTACTCTTTGGCCCCCATTCAACTTTTCTGTTGTTAAAATATCTGTATTCCTATCACCTTATATGGATTTATACAAAAAGATGCTGAGGAGCAGTGGGAGAGTGTAGGGTAATTAGGTTTTGCAGACCTACATGTATTTCTCTTCCAATGAAAGTGCAAATTCTCTTTTACTTTCCCAAAAGGCTTCATTGTCTTGAGTATTTTCTTCTCTTCCTGAATGGTGCCAGCGTAGCTGGTGCTCCAGCCATTAGTAATGGTGAAATGCGGTGAGCTCTGTATGAGCAGATGAATTGCAATGGATGACTTTAGACAAGTGGTTGTTTTTTCTTTTTCCATTTCATAGGCAGTCTCATCGATCTCCTCTTGATCCTATAAAGACAGGAGCACTCAGCCCACTTTCTGGGCTTTGAGTCCATACCGACAGATCTGTAGGTCACTGCTTTAGAGGGTGATGCTGTCTTGCACCACCTATAGATTTTTGCTTAGCATGTCAATGCTTGGGCCTTTTAGTCCCTGTGGCTTTTGCCAAGTGAAAGAGAGAGATTCTTTTCCTTATAATTTGCTTTTTGCTCATAACATTTCTTTTGCTTTCTCTCTTCTGCTTAGGTTGCTTTGAATGTTGCATTAAGTGCCTAGGAGGAGTGCCATATGCTTCACTCGTGGCAACCATTCTTTGCTTCTCGGGGGTAGCGTTGTTTTGTGGCTGCGGCCATGTGGCGCTTACAGGAACCGTGTCTATCCTGGAGCAGCACTTCTCCACGACTGCCAGTGACCATGCTTTGCTGAGTGAAGTGTAAGTATGCCTCCCATTTCCGTTGCTTCTCATAACTGCCTCATGCTAAATGAGTAGAGGTAGATACAAACCTCAGTCTCCATCCCTGTGTATTGGTTTCCTTGTTTGTCCAACAGCACTCAGTGTCTTTTTGGTGTTTACACACAAAGAACCAGGGTGTGTATTCTGCTTAACCTGTTCTTGTTGAGGACAATACTGTTTAATATCTTCATCATGTGCACCCTCAGAAGGTTTGAAGATGACACCGAACTGAGTGCTGTGGTTGATATGCATGAGGGAAGTGATACCATCCAGAGGCTTGAGAGGTGGGCCTTTGTGAACCTTATGAAGTTCACCAAGGTCCTGCACCCGTATCGGGGCAATCTCAAACACAAATATAGGCTAGGTGAAGAATGGATTGAGAGTAGCCCTGATGGATAAGAAGCTCAACATGACTCACCTGAGCACGTGCTTGCAGGCCCAGAAAGCCAAACATATCTAGAGCTGCATCAAAAGAAGTGTGGTCAGCAGGTCAAGGGAGGTGATTCTGCCCCTTTACTCTGCTCTCATGAGACATCACATGTACTACATTCAGTTCTGGAGCCCTCAGCACAGGAAAGACGAGGACCTGTTGGAGTGGGTCCAGAGGAGAGCCACAAAGATCATCAGAGGAATAGAACACCTTCCTATGAAGGCAAGCTGAGAGAGTTGGGTTTGTCCACCCTGGAGAATAGAAGGCTCCAGGGAGACCTTATTGGGGTCTTTCAGTACTTAAAGGAGGCCTACAAGAATGAGGGTGACAAACGTTTTAACAGGTTCCATAGTGCCAGAACAAGGGGCAACTGTTTTAATGTGAAAGAGGATAGATTTAGTGTTTGTTGGTGCCACAAAGTTGGAAGAGATGACAGGAATAACAGGGAAGTGGTGTTATGGCCATCCCCTGGCCCTTGATCAGTCCCTCTATCTAGACTGACAAGCTTTGAAAAGGCTTTTTTTCTGGTGGCAGTATGGAATTCTGCTTGAACTGCATTTCACAGTGACTGGGCACAAGTGTCGGGATGCTGGCTGTACCTGGGTTTAGCCTCTTGTCTGCTGTTTCCTTTGGGCCAGCATCAGCCACAGGCACAGCTCACAGCCAGCCCGTGGAGATATCATCCAGGGCAGGGAGTCAGTGTGAGGATGGGGAGCCCAAACCTGTTGAAAGCAGCCCGAGGGGTCTGAGTGGGGGTCCTTGTGCAGGCCATGGGCATCTGTGACAAGGGAACCCATGTGGCATGTGCTCGTGTTTCTGTGCTCTCAGCCTGTGACTTCTACATGTGTCCCCATTCCCTGGAAACACTAACATCGGTTCCACAGCACTGTTTCTGGGCTTGATCCCCTGTGCCCAGACCTACCAGGCCACTCTGGAACTGCTACTCATTGGGGTCCCATTCTACCTCCCAGCCCCACGGTGTGGCTGGGCACCACATCCCCAACTTCAGCGCTTGAGCCGCAGGGATCCTGCAGTTAGTCATAATATTTAGCAAGAAACTAAGCAGCTGTTCTTCAGTGATCAGCTAACAGAATGTCATTGTGTTTGCATCAGTCTCCATTTGAGCAAAACAGAAGAAATTGCAAAAGTAGCCATAACAGGCAGCAGATCTTAAATTCTGCAGAATTGTTGATGACATTTCTTGTCAAGACAGCATCAGCATCTGGGAAAATGTGTAATTCCTACTGAAGCAGCTGAGGGCTTAAGCTCTGTGGAGTTCTAACAAGGCAAGAGAGAAGAGATGCTAAAAAGGGGCAAATAATTTAAGACCAAAGAGGCATAAAATAAATGAAAACTATCCTAGTGGGGCAGCCTTTGTTGAATGGATTTTTAACCAGGTTTCATATTGCTAGTTTCTGGTAAAATGCATCAAAGTTCTTCCTGGACTGATGGTGAAGTGAATTACTCTGTTTTCTCTGAAATACTGACTTATTTTTTTAATGTATTGCAGCACAGGTGCAACAGATTTATCCTCTTATTTTTAATCAGTTTGGAAAATAAACATCACACTTCCCACATGTAATTTTAAATGAGCAATATCTTATTTTGATACAAGGAGTGTGCAATCTGTCTGGATTACATTTAAGTATATAAATGGTAGTAATCAGTTTTTCTTAAATTAAGCTAAAAGATGCAGATGCTCTTCGGAGATGTACCTGTATCCTACCATTTACTTAGTAGAGTGAGGTAAAAATTGAAGAAAACATTTGAGGAAAAATATATTTATCCTTAGAAAACTGGGGAGTATGTGTCTATATAAATTAACCTCTCTGTTCTGCAGACAGTTTCATCCAGAATATAAGCATCCCACCAATCAAATTACTTTTAAGAAGGTGTAGGTTCCTAAGTATCTGTGCTACTAACAAAGTATGACTTCTCGAGACCAGGAGAAATGTCATATGAAAGATACAGCATTCTGATCCTCCAAAACAATCAAGTTCAGATACTGAATCTGATTGATAATATTTAGAACCATTCCTCCTACAGACAGTTGACTGCACATTGTGGAGATTTTATCAGAGAAGTATCGTTGAGTTTGTAAATTTTTTTGCAAACATTTGTGAATGGGATTTTACAGGTTCCCCAGGGCTCAGTGCTGGGTCCAGCCCTGTTCAATGTCTTCATCAATGACCTGGATGAAGGCATTGAGTGCACCCTTAGCAAGTTTGCAGATGACACTAAGCTGGGTGGGAGTGTGGATCTGCTGGAGGGTAGGGAGGCTCTGCAAAGGGATCTGGACAGACTGGACCGCTGGGCTGAGTCCAATGGCATGAG
>WAAB01008296.1:140366-260442 GCA_013389865.1 Piaya cayana
GGAGATTTAGGCTAGAGATTAGGAGGAAGTTTTTCACAGAAAGGGTCACTGGGCGTTGGAACAGGCTGCCCAGAGAGGTGGTTGATTCACCTTCCCTGGAGGTGTTTAAGGCATGCGTAGATGAGGTCCTGAGGGACATGGTTTAGTGTTTTGTGGGAATGGTTGGACTCGATGATCCAGTGAGTCTCTTCCAACCTGGTGATTCTATGATTCTATGAAACGGTAAAGTTTCAGGACTACTTTCTCTCCGTAAGCCAGAGGAGTCACCATGGAGCCTGGTAGTTTAGTCAATAGGTCAGTTCCGGCCTTTGCTGATTTGAAACTATTCTGTCATCCCTATCAGGCATTCCCTGAGTAGGGCATCTCAATCAATAACAGAAACCCCAAAAATTCCATAGTGGATGCATGAAATTGAGACCTCAAGTTGGTGACAAATACCAATCAGCGTAAGAACTGCAGAACAAAGAAGGGGTGCTCAAGCAGATTTAAGACTAATACACATCAGCATGGCTTACATGTAGAAGCAGAAGAGTTGTACTGGTGCTGTCCTTCAGCCTGCTTGCTTAAAGAGCATTAAGGAGCCTTGAACTGTATTTCTAGAAAAGGAATTGTCTCATACCTGTTATGATTTAGGAGGACTGACTTTTCTTTATAGGACTGTAATGTCATAATATCTTTTTTTTCTTTTCCATTTTAGAATACAGCTAATGCAGTATGTAATTTATGGCATTGCATCATTTTTCTTCTTATATGGAATAATCCTTTTGGCAGAAGGTTTTTATACAACAAGTGCTGTGAAGGAGCTGCATGGAGAGTTCAAAACAACAGCTTGTGGCCGCTGCATCAGTGGAATGGTGAGTAGAGTTAGAAATGGGAACAGTCATCTTTACTTGCTGAAACCTATTGGGCTTGGTTTGACTCTTGTGTTTTTGAACCACAGTATATCGCTTCCTTCTTTGTTTAACTCCTGATGGGCAGTAAGAGTCAATCTCTGTGGCTGGTCCTTCTTTGAACTTCAAGGATGCTTGTTCAAATCCAAATTCTGCAGATGAACTGTCAGGGTGCTACTGTGGCCACCTCTGTCGTAAAGCTGAACCTACAGGTCTAAACTAAGCTGATGGAGACTGCTAACTTTAAAACACTGAATACGAGAGAAAATTAAATTTGTGCTTTTAAACACAGAGCATACTAGAGCAAACTAGAGCATACTTAAAGGCAGACCATAAAATAGCTATAGTCTGCAGAGCTATTTAAATCACAAAATTTAATGCCTCTGACTTCCGTTGTCATTTCTGCTTGGGGATGTCTGGATCCTTAAGACAAACAGTAATGACTGAAGCTTTGCAACATCTTTGCACTTGAATCAATTGCTGTCTTGCTTTTTGCAGGTGGCAAATAGTCTTTTTCATAAAGCTGAAACACTTGAAGCCTTGAAGTTACAAGCTCTTTTCCCCACAGTATGCTTCTGTATCAGAACAAAATTTTAAGCAAAGTTTAACTAAAAATAAAACTTCAGATTCTCACCCACATTGCCCCCTAGGGCGCACTCTGTAAGAACAGAGACGTAACTGTGTTTCTGAGACAGGATTTGAAAGCCATTTCTGAAAATCTGAATTCAAAGCTCGTAGTTATGGAGGAAGCTAAGTGGTATGACAGATCGCCCACGGGAAAGTGTGGGTGAAAAGAAGAGGCTTTTGATGCGATTGTTGCATTTTAATATACAACCTATATCCTGTACTCTAAAAAATATGTACTTTCAGCTGGTTAAATACAAAGGAGATGCATGTTTATTTTCAAGAGGGTTAACAATTTTCCACTGTGCTGTTGGATACTTCGTGCATTTTTCAGGATCTAATAAAAATAAGTCATCCTATCGTTTCCCAGATAAGCAGCAATTCACTCACCCTTTTTTCTAGCAAGCATAATCTTCATTAAAGAACAAAGTTAGATCTAAAGCGGTGTTTTCCCAAGAACCAAAATACACTAGAAACACACACATACGTGCATCTCAGTAGTGCAGACAATTGCTTGTTCAACTGAGTAGTTGCAGGCACATGATTGTCAGCTGCTTATACAAATAGCAGTGTGACACTTGGAAATTTGACAGAAAAATGTTTCCATGTTTTCCTATATTTGCTTACACAATGTAGAAGAGAATTTAGCAGCTGAGTAATGGCTTGGAGCTCTGGGAAGACCCGTCAGTGGTTAGTGGTGACAGTAATGGTGTAAAAATGCCGGTGTAGGGGTACAGCTGCGTAAAACACCAGGGTTAGCCAAGGTTTGCAAGGAGATATAATGTCTTAACAGACTAGTGGGTGCAGCTGGGTATAGGCAACCAACTTTTGGACACACGATTTTTTTTTTTTTTTTNAGCAACAAACTTTTGGACTTTACTTTTGGACTTTACTTTTGGACTTTACTTTTGGATTTTACTTTTTTTTTTGCCACTTGGCTCAAGACCTCCTCTACCTCTTCCTCTGTTACATTACTGAGTGAGGTCCTGAAAGGTAGTCCCATCTTGAATGAGGTTACTACAGAAAACAGACTTCCAGCTCTCCTAAATTGTGTTGTCTGTGGTATTGCAGAATAGCCATTTCCAGCACATTAAATGCGAGATGGAGTGTGTTTTTTCCTGGATATCTCAGTAGTTTAAAGGCTTTGTGCACTTCCATGCACACTTCCACATATAGGTATGCAAAACCATGTTTATATATCTACAGAAGTCTTTTAAACTGGTCCACTTGGTCTTTACCAAATCCAGAAAAAAGTTTTCACATAAAACATACGTGTGTGGTGTATGGCACTAATATAAAACAGGGTATTTCACTTCAGTTGGGTATAACTTAAAGGATATTTGTGTTTTTCATGGGCCTTAGCTTTGTGAGCATTTCCACCTCCATCCGTACAGCGCCTTTTCTGACTGTAATCCCTAACCAATTGCTCAACTGTTGTGATAACGTTTGCAGTGTTGTTCACTGCGTCTGGACAAAGATCTGTGAGAATGCTAACTTCTAGCACTGCAGCAATAGTTCATTCTGTCAGTTCTGGGTCAGGCTGAAACAACCTTCCCCCTCAGAACTTTTCCCATCCTTGCTGTTCTTCTCCAGCAAACAAGTTTCAAGTGAGATAGTACAGCATAAGTGCTTTACTGGAAGTAAAGCCTTTCCAGTCCACCTAGAGTTAAGTAAAAGGGAACACACAAGATGTGACAGCATTCCCCTGCTTTCCGAGTAGGATCCAAATCCTCTCACCACGGGGGAGGGAGCTAGAAACCAATGGCAGAGCTACTGTTTCACCATAAAACTTGGAAGGAGAAAATGGAAGAGGTCCAGTGGGAGGGAGAAACTGGAGATTTCCAAAGTGATGAGCACGATACTTTATAATGTTAACAAAGAAAATGCATGTAAAAATTGTTTTTTAAAAAGAGCAAACCCAAACCAGTAAATTTCAATGGAAAATCCATTATTTCCTAAGGTGAAGTAACTAATTTTCTTCTTGGCAGTATGTATGACATCAATTGAATCTTTCTTATCTGCTGTAACAGTTGTGGTGTGTTTTCAGAAATAAGTATTCTCAAATGTTACATTCAAAATTGATTTCAATAAATCAGGGAGTATGGGAGCGCTCTGTGAAGATCAATTCACTGCATTGTTTTGGTTTACAAGTTGTATAGAAATGCTAGTATGCTACAGTTAATTAAAAAAACTCCTTAAATTGATTTTTGTTGGAGTTTTATTGGTTTTAGTCTACAACCAGCATCCCTGCTTAGCTGAGAGGCTTGAGAAATTAATGGACTGCCCTTTCAGGAGGGAAAGCTCTTTACTCAGGCAAGATGATGAAAAAGGGAATGTTGGAATTACTTTCTCAGTAGCACTTAAACTACCAAAGTATTTGTAAGCAATGAGAATACTGACCTTATGCTTGGAAATCAAATGTTTTATCTCTTGCACTCTGAAAGTGTGATTAAAGATTATGTTGAAGCATTTTTAAGGAAAATTCAAGTATCTTTTCAAAGAATAACCATGAAGTGTTTGTTTTTACTCTGCGCAGTTTGTTTTCCTCACCTATGTGCTCGGAGTGGCCTGGCTTGGGGTCTTCGGCTTCTCTGCTGTGCCTGTCTTTATGTTCTATAACATATGGTCAACTTGTGAAGTCATGAAATCTCTTCAGACAAATGTGACAGTTCCAGGGGACCAGATCTGTGTGGATATCAGGCAATACGGTACTTATTTTAATCCTGATTAAATGTCTTATCCTTCTCCTTGGTCTGTCTTCAGTAGTTTTGTCTCAGCCTTGTCAAATGAAATGCAAAAGCATCTTCTGTCTTTGAAAGTGCTATTACTTTTCTAATTAATTCAGATTACACTGATCTCTTTCCAGATGCAATCAATTTAACTGAGCTGGCAAGTCATTTATCTAAAATGATTTTGTAGTGGTTTCCAATACTATAATATGAGGTTTAAAAATAGATCTGCCTCAAAATAAAACTGCTTAGAAACAGTACTGAGAAATAGATAACAGATTCTGGATTTTTGGACCCATGCGTATATATCTGCTCCTTTCAAAGAGCTGGTTTTACATTTAAATATGAAGTTAACACCTGAACTTTGCTGTAAACAGTTACTTTATGTTAAAAAACAAAAACCCTGCAATCATGAGCCTGCCTTAAATATTAATGAATCGATGCTGCTTTCTGATGACACACAAGAAATCTAGGGGGGGTTGCAGGTATCAGAGGAGTGGGACAATAGCTTAAAACAGGGTAGACTTTTCAAGAGGTTCATCTTTAAGGTGTGTTTTTCCTGAAGTTAATCTTTTCAGCTTCCGTTGTGCAGAAGAGTTTTTGTCACCATTACTTCTGGCTCCATTTAGCTAACATTTTCTAGAAATGTTTTTCTTTGGACTAAGTCATTCAAAGCTGAGAAAACACATTCAGAATTGAAAAAGAAAGCTTGGTTGGAAAGCTTGATAGGAAAACTTTCCTATCTGGGCTCCAAGTCTAGTAGGAGAAGATAAGATATATTGGTTTTAAAAGCAAGAAGGACCAAATCAGTTAAATGTTTGCATCCTATTTTAGCAATTAACAGTAAGAGTCTAGGAAGACCTTTTTTTCAGCAGCAAACCCTAGAAGTGCAGGGAGAAGATGTGCTCCTCTGTCTGCTTCTCCTGGTTGTTTCACAGCTATATGAGCAAGCGCCACGTGGGGCTGTGCTGTTCCTCTAATCATTAAAATCATTTGGGTTTCAATAAGTGATGGGAGGGAGTAGCTTCTTAGCAGGCAGCTTGTGTCACTGAACTGTCTCTGTATTTTTGAGTGGAAGCAGTAGCTAAATGGCTTCAAACATTGCAGTTCCAGAGAGGGAGCTGGCTTTAAAGTAAATCCTGTAAAATCTTTTTGAAAGCCGTACCATGCCGAAATAATGACCTGACCCTTACAGAGTTGCTAATTCCAGCCAGCTGAGTTTGAAATGCAAGTTATATGGAGGAGAAAAACTGATTTTCTCCTATTTCAAACAGCTCTTGCTTAAGCTTTACTTCTGTTACAGGCCTAAAAGTTTAGATTTTAAACCTAGATCCAGTTGACTTTTCAGATACTTCAGTCATGTAAGAAAAGTAATTGGCAGTACATGAGGTATGGCAGACGGAATTTTCTTGTAGCAGTGTTCACTTAAAGCTTTTTTACCTGCTGGAACTAAAACAGAAAAAACAATCTGTAATGCTTCCCTCTAGCTCCATATTCACACTCTTCTACAGTAGTTACTTATTTAAGTAGAAGTTAATCCAGTAAGTATCATCCTGAACGGTGCCAAGTGCCTCTGAGATGCAGTTTATGCCTTTCCAATGCTGACTTGGGGCGTAGGCAGTACATGAGTGGACCTGAAGTGCAAAAACCCAACTAACCATTTGGCTGCCATATGGGAAAACCACATCTGAGAACATGTCTTGGCAATGAGCCCTGGTGTAGGGAGAAAGCGCAACTCGAGGGAGTTGTTTTAATCCCTCCTGCCAACTCAAAGCTGTAGTGGTCATCGCATGGATGCCCTGAATGGGAACACAACTGGCCAGTGGGTGGAAAAGAGAGGAACACAAAGTGTGTGTTGATTGCTAAAATTAGTGCTTTCTTTTGCTGTGGTATTTCAGGTATTATCCCTTGGAATGCTGTACCTGGCAAAGCCTGTGGCCCGATTTTAGAGAACATCTGCAACACGAATGAGGTACGGAAACACAACCTGTGTGCAGCTTTTGCCTCTGAGTCACTTGGGCACAGTGTAATAAATAACTTGATGAAAACTTTTGGAGAAAACTAATACTAGTAGTACAAAGAGATTTACTTAAACACAACACCAAAACTATTCTGTATTACATCATCCAGAAAATGAAAGTTATTTCAGAACATTTTTATTTTCTAAAGCTTTGAATACCTTGCTACAAAGACAGTTTTATTATCTTTATTCTCTAGAACAGTTAAAATGCATTTTGTACTATCATCAATTACTTCAATGTTATAACCTGTTTTTTTTTCTCTAGTTCTACATGTCTTATCACCTGTTCATTGTGGCTTGTGCTGGAGCTGGTGCCACTGTCATAGCACTGGTGGGTAGCATTTTTTTGTTTTATTGTGCAACATGTTCCTTTCAGGCTTAAGATGCTTTACAGTTAAATTTTGTGTCTTAAAGACAGTGATACTAGACATTAAGGAGGACACACTGTAATTGCCATTATTTCCTGCTATGGTTTGATCATTACAGGTCAGCAGGTCCCAGACTTTTGCTATAAGAAGTCTTCATCCATTTTCCCCACCCTTAGAATAAAATTCTTCGCATGTCCTTTGACAATCCTACTTCTACCCACTACTTCTGGTTTTATGTCTGCTGTTTCTTTTCATTTTTATGGTTTATTTGATCAGTTGCTTGTAACCTCTTGGGTTTTTTGTCTGGACCCAGGCCAGTTGCCTGGTCCATTGCCAATTACAGGTAGCAGCTGGAAAAAGGGACGTTAACAAGGTGACTTGCTTCAAACATCTAACGCTTCCTCTAGCTGCCAGCTTCTAACTTTATGTCAGCCAAATCCAGCTGCAATACTTGCCATTTGCTGATGAAATACTTAGATCTGGATGTAGGTTATCCTCCCTGGATAAATGGCAAGTTATTTATCTTGCATCTTCACCCTGGAAGAAGCTCAGAATAACGTCTGTTGTAAAAGTATCGACAGTTGCCCAAATGGGCTTCACTGCTCACCTTGTATCTTACTCTCCTGTATTTTGTTCTCTTCCACCAGCTGATCTACATGATGGCTACTACATATAACTATGCTGTTTTGAAGTTTAAGAGTCGGGAAGATTGCTGCACTAAATTCTAAATTGTATAAGCCCAGTAAAGAGCTGCATTGCGTAGCTTGAAATACCACTGACACCCTAGGCTAAAAGTCTAGCTTTCTGAATTTTGTTACAGTTAATTGTAAATAGCTTCAGTAAGCATCATTTAGCTTATCAGATTAATAAAATGACTTCTTGTATATGAACTATGATGTGGGTGAGATCTGGCTATTCTTTTATGTTGAGAGGATTCAGTTACTGTAAGGGTGTTTATAACCCATCCTGCTGAAGATGGGATGTTTTCTTTTCAAAGTCTCCTCTTGCTTTCTGACAGTCATCTCTAAAACAAATACTGGAATGGTGCAGGGTCAGAATTACTAATTTATTCTTCATCCTGAAGTGCCAAATACAACCACCCCTAAGCATACAAAATATATGTAATACAAAATTAAACAAATTGTAAAGTAGTGCCAGTCTCTTTTGGCAGAAATCAGAAGCCCAGGTATTATGAATTAGTTTGCTTGTATTTCCAGTGCATGGAAGATAAAGCTGATTATTTTATTTTACATAATTTTAAAGTAATTTTCAAATCATGTTCTTTTGGGATGGAAATATAGCTTTTTATTAGCTCTGCGTAAAACAATCACATTCATTCTTCTGGACCCTGAACTGGTGAGAAACAGCATATATAAATAGCTTCTGTTCTTGTTTGGCTTGCACTTTAGTAACTGATTTCTCAGTAGCCAGATCTCAAAACTGTAAGTATGACTGCACAGGAAGCAAAACCATGCATAGAGTGTAGAGATCTTCTTACACTGTTGGGACTAAAGAAAAAGTGAATCGGTGTTTTCAGATGTAGATTTTTTGCGTGAAGTATGGTGAGAAGAAGTTGGGAAGAGATGAATGCACAAGTTAGAAAAAAAAACCAACCACACAGCAACAACAACAACAATAATAATAAAGAACCAGTTGCTATATATGATATAAAACTCTTCACCTGAGGTTGGACAATGGAAGTTTAAAATGTAGTTATAAAATTATATGATTAAGACTTCTTAATCCAGTAATTGCATGCTTTTGCTTAGTTTCGGACTCATGTTTTGTTGTTTAATTTCTCAATATGTTAATGTAGCCTTGTTCACGTAAATAAAACTGTTTACAGCTTGAGGCTATTTCCAGGGGGAGGGCGGAATTCTCATCTGCTTGTTGGGGGGAAAAGAATTACCAGGAACTGGGCTTAGATCTATGCATAAACAACACAACCTTAGAAAGCAGTTCTTCTGAGCACCTTGTAGTGTACGGATTACATATATTGCCACATGCCAAACTTTCTTCCTGCCTCCTCCCCCATTCTGCATTTTAATTGACCGTACAACTCTGTAGCTCATTTTATTACTGTTATACTAACTTTCTCTAAATTGTGAATAACCTACTGAAGTATTAGCATGCCAAATTCTAGAGATCTTTGAAAAAATAGCCTCCGTGCTTGTTTTAATAACAGAATGCTTATTAACGTAGAGTAACTTTTGTTTTGGTCGTTATGTTAAAAAGCGCCTATTAATCTGACTAGCAGCTTGCTTTGCCTCTTGACATGCTCACTAGCCATCATGCTCACCCTTCTCTTCCAGATCCACTTCCTCATGATACTGTCTTCTAACTGGGCCTACTTAAAGGATGCAAGCAAAATGCAGGCCTACCAAGATATCAAAGCAAAAGAAGAACAGGAGCTTCAGGATATCCAGTCTCGGTCAAAAGAGCAACTCAATTCTTACACATAAATGTTTGCCACAGTAATTCCGCAGAAGAATTCTGTAGCTCTGACAAATCAACAAATAGCTGCTCTGCAGTACAGATGTGTGTCTACCAAACAAAATTAGAGAGAAGTGCAAAAGCTTCACATTCCAGCTCCTGGAACACATTCATAGGGAAATCTTCCCACGGGTAATCTTCCGTCCTTTCATACAGAGAATGGAGATTTTATTCCAGGCATTTTAAAAGGCAACACTTCACAAGTGACCAAATTATTCTTCTTCATGACTTTTGGTATTTAATATTAGGCATGTTCTATCGCATGATGTCCTGCACCAAACCTTGGCAGGTGCTCCAAACCAGCAGGCAGTAGATCTCTGTACAGACCTTAGGCAGAGGCACGTGTTCCGTGTGCGATTTAGGATCTCCATTTATATACCAAATGAAACTGTGGCTGGTTAAGATTTATGACAGCTCGTGCTTAAGTGACAACACAGTTGCGGCAGTTTCTAAGGCGCAACAGAGCTGTCTTTGACCACTCTTTCCATGGGCCACAGGAACAGCATTCTACTTCTGTGCCACACTTTTTTATGATTAAGCAGTCGTGCTCCTGTGCTTACACAAGCATTGAGCAGGTATCCCAAGTTTTAATCTTTTTATTCTCTATTTAATAGAATGCAGATCCCCGTATGGATAATGATCCCCTTCTTTGAAAATAAATGTCAGCTTTGCCTTAATATTTATTTTCTATAAATGTCTTAGCATTTATATAGTGGCAGGAGACCATTATCCTACATTTTAAGTAAGTGAAAAGTGTTACCTTATTAAAATGACACTGATCTGACTATTCCAAGTAAGTGGATAAGAAAGTTTGCAGAGTTTTACACAAACAATAAAAATTACAGCCATAAAACAGAATACAGGATGTCCACCTTTCTCTATCTTGGTGCTTAGCAAATTTATAGTCAGTGCTTACATGTTTTCCTTTTTACAACTTAATTAGCACATTAAGAAAATGTGGTGTTCAGAAAAAAACAACAAACAAACTGGTGCCATTTTAAAGTCATTTCCCATAGAAGTCTGCCTTCTAATTAACGTTTTTTTCAGAAGCATTCAGTGATATCTTGAGTATTAGTGATGGTATATTTGGTGTTTGTTATATATGATATATATAAATGTTGGGGGGGTAAAATACATCGGTCATTTGAAAAAATTGAATATTCAAGTCATACCCATGTTAAGCTGACGTGTGGTTTGATAGTTTTGACTGTTTGCTGAATTTAAAGGGAAGCACAAATTTCTTCAAGTCAGTATTAAAAGAAATGGCATTTTGGGGGTGGGAGTAACTTCAAATGTATTTTTTGTTTGCTAAATACTGAAGTCTAATTTGACAGTTTGAAAAAAGGGGCAAAGTTGATCAGTGTAGAGCAAATATGACAAATAGCCTAGTGTATGTTCTTACCTGTTGCATGAAGGAGACATTTCTACAGCAATGCAGGTGATGTTCTAGCCCAGTGTTTGCATAAGGGTTATAATGGAGGCAGTGTCTTAAAGCCTAATTCTTTTCTAATTCAGTGTAGCTATTACTGGGAGTTTTTGAAGTTTTGTTTAAGTAGTCTAATATTTTTATGTAAAGAGCATTAAATTTTGCTATGTATAAATTTTTGTAACCTAACAGTGAATCAATATTTTCTATCAGTGCCAAGGGCTTCCTGTAGTTACATCCAAGTGTTAAAATAAATATTTGTAGATAATAGACAACACTTGTGTACGCGTATTTGAAACCAGACTTACAGCTACTCCATACTAATGCACCTCTAGGCTTCATGTCTCTATCTGAAGTTAAAACACGTTTTGTTCTATAGTGTCCATTTGCTTGTGTACTGGGAAGGGATGCCCTGTAGGTGTATACGCTTCAGCATGGTAAGTCAGCGAGTGTTCCTAGCATGAAGTATTGGTAGTTGTTCTGGGCCAGCATAATGCAACGAGCACTATCCATCCCATTCCTGATGTCAAACAGAAGGAGCCTCTTGGAAATTCTGTAAAAATGCTAGCATTGCTGCAACACCAACTAAAGCAGCGTGTGAAATCCGACTGGCCACCAAATCACTCTTTATCTTAATTTCTAAAAGCAGTTTATTTCTGTTGCATTTTTGGTACATCGTGTTTCAACAGCCAATGAATTCACAAGACAGAGCTTTGGTTTTTGCCCCTAAATTCTGTCAAACTTGGCTTCATGTTCTTGTAGTTAGGTTAAGATGAGCAGCCTCAGATGCAGTGCAAGTTGTAATATATGCTGCCACTCAAATTTACTTCATTGATAAAAATACTGTATTTTATACTGTAAATAAAGTTTAATGATCTTGCCTATATCTACCTACAAAATACAAAGCTTAAATAAAGATGAGTTAAATAGCATTTTTTTATTTGAATCTCTCCATTCTGGGCTGGTTAAATACCAACAAGGTGTTACAAAAGACAAGGTTGCTTTAAAAGTGCTTTTTTCCCCTGCCATAGCAGTAACAGGGCCATGTCAGCTTGGATGTGTCACTCTGCTCTCTGCACAAGCCAAGGGTCTCCACAGGTCAGCTTTAAAAATGATGTGATCACTGAATATTTTTGGTAGCTGTACACCATATCTTTGGCCTACAATTTGTAACAGTTGAGGGGAAAGGGTCGGTGTCTGTGTGTGTGTGCACAACTTGAAAAGCTATCGAAGTGTATAGGAATTCAGTACCAAAGTCAATCTACGTGAACATACAGATTCCTTTCTTCATGCGGCTTTGTCCTTCCTCTTTCCCCACTCGAGGGCCTCCTTCTGGATTATTAGCACATCAGGGCTCACTAGTTGAAGTTGGTGACTGAAGTGATGACACAGCTCAAAATAAGCTTTATTAATTAGTAATTATGCAGCCTGCAAATATTGTGCCTAAAGCCTATTACAAATTCTAACCAGTAGAAAGTTGCTTTAAAAATGTTTTTATTGTAGTAGTAGTAATAATTAAAAAAAATATCAGTAGTTATTTTTCACCAGAAGTTTTCATCTGTGTCTCCGTGAGAACTGCCTGTAGCACTGTATTAAGGATAGGAGGAAAGGAAAGAAAGTGTATTAGTCCAGAGTAGTTTCTTATCTTAAATATAAATACTGGGTTTTGAGAGAAAGTTAGGGTTCCATTCAGTTTAAGAGACTGCATATAATTACTGGCTTTAATTTATGTCCAGCTCTGCTGCAATTCTCTTGCAGTGAACTGAAGGCAGTAAGCAAAGCCTTTAAGTTTGAGGAGTTGGGCCTTCATGACCAGTAAGCCATCTCATCTGTCATAAAGCAGGACTAGCTCTCTGCTCCTTTTGTAGTGCATACCCAGTGAAAAGAACACTGTACAGATACCACCAATTCAGGAGCACCAGGGTGAGGTCTGGTATGTAGAACTGCACTGCAAAGGCACAGATAATAACTGAATCATTGCTACTGTTGGTGTATTCTATTTATTTATTTATTTATTTTACATTCTATATTTTTTGCTTGTATTTATTTTCAATTCTACATCTTCAAATAAACTGAAAGAAAGCAAGTCTGGATGACGCTGTGAGCAACCTGATCCAGTGGGAAGTGTCCTGGCCCATGGCAGAGGGACTGGAACTGCATGATCTTTAACGTCCCTTCTGACCCAAACCATTCTATGATTCTGTGATGACAGACAGGGGCTTGGGTTTTTAATTTTCCCTATCAAGCAACTAAAAACTACATCTCCTTATTTATCATTGTCTAGAGAGACCCAGAGGCAATGCTCTCACTGTGCTAACTCAGCACAGGCAAACGAAATCTCTGAAAAAAATGTATGAACTTGTTTGTTTGAAGTCCATGATGCTGCTGATCAATCAAAGCCAGTGTCAATGCAAATAACAGACTGACTGCACAGTGCAGCTCAGACAGACGGTTTACAGGGCTATTTCCCAAGAAGAACCTGCCATACTTCAGCTCACTGTGACGGAACTGAGATGCTGCTTGGAGTCAGATAAAAGGTTTTGATTGACGGAGCTATTGAAAGCGATCATTGAGTGTAGTTCCCAGATCCCAATGCCATGTACTGCTAACTAAATTCCCTTGTCTTAAGAATTGGAAGGATCCTCATTTTTTCCAAAACATCTGCTTTTGATTACTAATTTGTTTATTTTGCTTTTTAAGAAGGCAGGTTTTTCAACACTAATTCATACTAGTTCATACATATTTACTATTTAAAGGCAGTAGAAGTGATTAATAGTAATATATGAGCCTTACCTGTCATCCTTTCCATTGGATAGAAGTCCCTCTATAAGTGATACTTCTCCCATTTCTTCTCTCACTGAATCCTAGCAATCAACAGAAAAATACACTTTCTGTAGCTGGTTCTTAAGTCAAGGTTTAAGTGATTGTTAGTAATAGCACCTGTACTTCAGGGAACCTAATTGAAAGTAAAACCCCTATCTCCACAACTGTTGTATTACATCTAGAATAATGTAGTTTTGGAAATAATCAGGTTTGCATAATGTCAAAACAAAGGTATGTTGCAGTCATTGACATTAGTGTGATGTTCACCCATGTACACACCTATTCTTTAAGGTCAAATTTTCCATTCTGACAGAATAAATTCTATTGATCAATCAGTCAGTTGTGGTAGTGGAAAACCAACAGAACTGTGTAGATTCAACCTGTATTTAAGCACAGATTAAACTAAAAATTGAGGACATTTAATTTAAATACTGTCCTAGTACACAGAAAACAACCAACCAACACCCGTATCAAAGCACAGGGGGAAAAAAGAACCTTATAGAACATGTTTCATTTTCTCTATTTGAATCAAGGCAATTCTGCAATACAAATCCAATCTCTGCATAGTTACACAAAGCTTCTGAATTAAGAAGAAATGAAAACATGAAAATATTGTTTTCATTTTAAGCATATTGTAGCTAGACATAAATTCAACCAATAATATATTTCAGAACAGACTTTGAGAATAATCACCTTGTTTGCCAGTTCCTGCTCTCTTCTCTGCTGAATTATTCTCATGTATTTTTCTAATGGATTTGGAGTAGGATCCTTTAAGTCATCTTCAGCACCAGAATTACTGTTTTCAAATTTTCTTCCCTCCTTATCTTCTTCATCTATTTTTGTCGAGTCCTGGATCAAATATCAGACACAAAATTAAATACCACTTAGCTCAAGAAAAAAAATCTTTATACCTGTACTACATGCAGGATTTCTTGTTAACCTCAGTAAAACATGCCAGTCTAAACAGCATTAAGTGTCTTACATGCAGTTCATGATAAACTGTTAAGATATTGCCTCAATTCAAAAAGTGACATTCAATAAATCCCACTCTAACACTGTCTGGATGTCTGAGATGCTGCGAGGCCTGAGGCTTCTACTGCATCACATCTGCATGTGAATTCAAGAAGATGAGCTGACACAGGTATCTAAGTTTCATGAAGGTCTGAGTTTGCTGGTGTGAAGGGTACCATGAGCATGTCTAACCAGTATCACTAAGCTGAATCAATTTAACCAAGGTTTAAGGGTGGGAAGAGGAAGATGAAATGGGAGGGAGACAAAACCCCACATATTATATAGCTCCTAGGAGTCCAGAACACTACTTCAACATGTGCTACATCAGCTCAGAAGGATTCATGCTAACTCCTTAAGGTCTCCTGATAACTTCTGCCAAGAAAGTACCCTAGATACCCTGACACAGGCTGCTGAACAGATGGACATGTCCTGATGTTGTCCCGCCAACAGTGATCCAGACAAGAAAGTCAGCAAGTCTGTAGCTTGTTCCGATAGCCTGCTGATGGCTGCCTTCTAAGTCCTGGCCATAAAACTATAGCTTCCAGTTATATGATGCATAGAAGAAAAAAACATGTGTTTCCAGTGAAAAAGTTACTTGGCATAAGTAGCTACTTGCACTTAAAGAATAAAATCTATTTTTAACCAAGTAACACACACAGCAATCCTAAAATACATGGCACTACAAAGCTGCATCACTGTCAGAAATTAAAATACTAAGTCACCACTTCTTTGTTAAGCTTTTCCACTTCTGTTTGCTCTGCTTCCAAAGCTTCCTGTTGTTCTGTCTCTCTCCTTTCTTCTTTTGCTTTGCTTTCTTCTTCTAAGTTTGTCTCAACTTCTCTATTCTGCTCTTCACTCTGTCTTTGATCCAGCACCGCTGTGAAAAATTATTTCAACATCTGTGATTTGATTTGTGTAGTTCAGTAATCTACTACAGTGGCATATAAATCAGTAACAGGTTCCTGTGTAACATAAATAGTAAATGAAAAACAACTGGATATTAAGTTTATACATATTCCAAAGTTATTCTATAGGTATCTGGTAATGTTTCTTCCTACCTCTATACATTTTTAGTCTACTTTGGCTTTACTGTTTAACTCTCAATGAGTCATATAGCAAATGACAGAGTTGACAAATCTCTCTGTGCACTTCTCATTTCTACCATGGACTTTCTCATTAAATCTCTGTTATCCTGAAGTTCACGTTGTTATATTCCTCCCTCTCTGCAATATGGTTGGATACGATTCTTTATAAAGCAAAGTACTTATAAAACCTGTGAAAATTATTGCAGGGCACACAGCTGATGCGACCAGTATATTTAAAAAGCTGTGTAAGTAGAAGAGCATTCAGATAGTAATTTGATGGACAAACTAAATACTGGGAATTGTTAGAAGCTATAGAGCTCTTCTCTAATTAAAAATAATTATAACGCTTCCATTTAGAACAATTAAAAAAGCAACATATGCTGCACTGAAACTATTGTCATCTACCCAAAGTATTAAAATAGCACTGTGGCAATACAGTTTGTGAACAGAGTAAAGCAAAATGAAAAAAATCCAGACAAGTGGTATATAAAATACTTAATGAAAACAAAAACTTTCAAGTCTTATTTCTATCAAGAGCAGAAACAAGATCTATCCTAAAGAGAAAAGATAAAACCAAAATAATCTCTCCAGAATCTGGATGGGGAAGTGAGACAGGTGGCAAAAGGAAATTCAACCAAAACCAAGGTGAAAAAGACTTAAGAAAACACTCTTTCCTTTTTATTATGTATTTAGCACTCCCAGAAAAATTTTTGAATCACATCATTTTGCAGACCTACAGCATGTTAAATATTTGGCCTTTTGTCTTATACATTTGACATTTTAAAGGAGTATTCACTTTTGTTTCTGAACTGAGAACTCACTTAAATCCTGCAGCGAAGTGTCTGTTGCTGGCACAGTGGCTGTGACATGGTTTCCACTGACCATGTCCCCAGATGGATGCAAGGCATCACTTTCACACTGCTCTGGAATGTCCCCCTGATCTGGAGAAGAAATTTGAACAATGGCTTCATTATTTTGTTATTACAATAGTGAAGCACAGCAATGGACACAAAGTGTGGGAATGGCAGAATTAGCACACAAATATCAGCACTAATTGAGCATTTTCCTTTCAGCTTGACCATTTCCCTGAGGGTTAAGAATTATCATAGGCTGGACTTGCTTCTTTAATTGCAGAACTGTTGGTTTTTAAATTAGTTATTGGAACACATCTGTTTACAAAGCCGAAGGAGACACATGAACAAATATACAACTGAAAACCAAGATGTTTTCATCTCTTTACATAAATAAGATATAGGTCACATAAACATTATATGTCCAAGCTTAGCTCATCCTTTCCATGCCTATAAACCGACATATCACATCCTATTTCTTTATTACGATCCTTACCTTCTCCAGTGCACAGGATGGATACTGCTAACTCAGATATTCTACACTGTATTTTATTTATATTTCCTCTGTACAGTGTGGCTCTGAATTTTTAAAATCATGATTACTGTACTACTTCTGTGATCACTGCTATGATATTCAACTGCTTCTTAATTATTTATTTGCAAAGTATGCAGACTGCTATTATCTCAATGCTATGGGCAAAAGCAAAAAGAGATAAAAAGTCAGATGTAACCATTCTCTCTAGGGAGCCGAACTGAAATTCACAGGACCATTTTTCCAGGCGTTTAGCATAATATAACACAAATAACTTATATGTCTCCTTAGGTTTTAGGTAAAAGCTTAGAAAATATCTATTTCCCATCCTTCAAATATCATCAGCGCTTCAGACATTTATATTTTCCATGTTATAATAAAATAAATATTTTGCATAAAGAAAAACAACATACTCAAATTGATCAGTCTCCCTCTCAGAATGGTCTGAATCTCTCTAAATTAAAGTTCTTTTAAAGGAATTTACAGATGAAAGCACCACAGAAAATATCTGCCAAACTGAAAATAGAAAAGTTAGGAGAATCTTTTCAGTTTCTTACAAAAGCAACAGGAATTCCTATCAGCTACCACTAAATTATATATATGTTTTACATAAGACCAAAATAATGGGCTATCCCACTCAAAAGAAAATCTGTTCTGTTCTCTTTAACTTTAGGTTTAAATTATAAAGTTAGCAACCACAACATGTGTTCCACATGAGGCACCAGTATGTTTCAGATGATGTAATATTTAAATAGTCAAAAAATTCCTTTCATAAATAGGTTCCTGTTAAACATAATATCTAACTTTTAATACTCTACTAACAACAGAAATAAACAAAACCCCCAAACTCCAAGCAGTATACTATAAAACAATCTTTCTTAAAAGGAAAAATAAAGCAACACTTTGTAACCTTCACTCCTTTATGCAAGGAGGGACAGCAAGAACTGCATTATTTCATTAAGACTAGCACAACAACTAGAAGTAATTAACTGCAAACAGAAGTTACAATGTTTTATTGCTACAGCTCACTTACAGCAGGATTAAAAGGCTTTCCATATTTTCCAGTATCTCTTTCACTCCACTGTTTTCTTCTAATCTTATCAACAACTTCCTTCATTTTATCTTATTCTACACTTACTTTTTAGATTTTGTATTTTTATCCTCCCTCTACCAATTCCTCCTGTGTCACCTTCTCCCCTTTTTAGCAATTCTGATTTCCTTCTGCATACTGGGATTGTGTTCTGATGCAGTCTGATCCAACTAAAGTACTGCTGATGTACAAATCATTGATATATGCAAAATTTAAAATTACTCCTTTGACTACAACATATTACTAAATGATACAGTTGTAGATTGTTTGGGCACAGCATCTACTCAGGCTGCCCAGAAAATACCAGACTATTTGCATAGGTGATAAAAGAAGTGAAACACGTAATGCATTCCTAAAAGCCTCTAATATGAAATTAAACAATTAAATCAAAATTTAATTAAAAGATAAGGTGAGTAGAAACCACCACTGCCTCAAGCTCAGCTCACACTCAAATTATGCATTTAGACCTGCTATAAAGAAAACAAAATGAGGTAAATTAAGAAACAACAAACATACTGAGTAAAACCTCACCAAGAAGCACATAGACGAGTCATCAACTTCTTCTAGGATCAGCACATTTGCTCTTCAAACAACCAATATTCTAAAAAGTGCATTAAATTCTATTATCCTCCCCTTCCTACAGTACCTTATTTTTGAAAACTGACCCTCCAGGCTTGACTGCAGCACAAAGGGAGAAGGAAACATTTTATAGCATGCAATGCAAAACCCGTAATGATAAAATTCTTCCTGAACTCAACAGAGAGCACAAATGTAAATAAATAAAAAGCTGATCTCAGCAGGGAAAAAAAATAGGATAAAATTCACATTTCAGTAAATGAACCATATGTTTGAAAACTACTCAGATATGCTGATTAATGACACCATAATTGCAAGTGTTCTTCACACATTTACACACACTTCTAAAGTAACTTCTAATTTGTAATTCTATTACAGTCTCAATTGCTGAACAAAAAAAATCAATAAGACTATATATAATGGCTGCAGAAACTTATCTTCTGATTACAGCTTGGTAGTACTGCTCTGATGTTGGTCCATGATGAACACTCCTTGGAACTTCACTTTAATTCATATACTAGCATACTTTACTGTTTTGGTTTTTTTAAAAAATCCTACACAATTTTAAGACATTCTGAAACAACCGTGAGACCTATCTCCATTAAGCAGAACAAGGTTGTGCAACAGTTCTTACCAAAAATGACGTTCACAAACTTCAAAACTAACTTGATTTTAGTATTTACTCACTGCTATATGCCCTTCTCCTATACCTTTTTGCTCTAAAGATTCAAATATGAAGAATATTAATTTCTCATCATCCAAACCAGTTTCATTTTTTATTTCCAGAACAAGTTGGACTTTTTTCTCTCCAATTAGAGTCTTAAACTATCAAGATAATTGCCTTGCAACTGTTAAGCCCTAAGGTGTTAAACAAACTGACTAAAATGCACTGAAACTTACACTCGGGAGAAGAAATGGGTTCTTCAAGGTCCTCATACATTAGTTTCTCTGGTTTGGGGGTATCACAGAAATCTTGTTTGTCTGTTTGTTGAAGTCTGAAAGAAGAACATAAACAAGTTAATAAATATAAATGCTAAACATTTAAATACCAGTCTGAGATTTAAATACAAGGTTTACTCATATTCTTAGCAATAGACTAAACCAAATGCAAAAAACAAGCAACCAAAATGCTGTAACTTTCTGACTCAAAAGTTAAGGTATTTGAGACCAAAAGTCAGCTCTGTCTCTCAGATAAGCACCTCCCTGCAGCCTTTCCCCAAGGTGTGTTTATGACATAAAGGCATTACATTAAAACAAAATACATAAGGCATAAAAAAGAAAAACAAAATAAGAAATGGAGAAATACAATGAAGTGTGACACTTAGTCAACTGAAACTAACTAATTTGCCTTTTTAGGCTCTGAGTTACAGTCTCCAATTCCCACTTTGATGTCATCTTAACAGATGTGTTTAAAATGTATTAGGGTTAGGTAGGCATCTGGCAAAACATATATGCAGGGGTGAAAATCTGGGTGCTATGAAAAATGAGGTTAGTGCCCTCATTCTAAATCCCTATTTATCTCATCAGAAAGATCATGTGAAAGAACAGTATCTCCCACGTGACCCAGATACCAAACTCTGACCAGAACCAGAATAGCAAAGGGAAGGCAGGTCACTAATGAAATTCAGCAGCAGCACTTCATAAAGGAGCTTATTTCACACCAGCTGGTGCTCTTCACCCCAGCATAAATATGTTTGTGCTTACAATTTCTAACGAATTCAGGTCTCCTATGTGGCAAAAGGGAAGAACAAAGAAGGCATAGGCCCACAATGAGACACGTTCAATAAGAAATGTAAATCTGGGGAAAAACAAATAAATCTGCATTGTCAGAAGGATAGTATAGTAACATCAGTGGGGAAAAATATCCTGTAAATTAAATATGACAGAGTAAATGGAACTTCAAGCTTTCCAAAGTCTACTTCATTTCTTTAAGTCTTTTCTTCACAGAAATGGTGAAGAAAATAATCACATAATTCACACATCAGTCAACGCGCTGCCTCAATCGATGAAAGGTTTGAGGACATAATTGTCACACTCTTCAATACAGTGTTCTGTAACATAGCTAGAACAGTCAACGCGCTGCCTCAGAGTCAGCAAACAGAGAAGGCCTGCCTCATGCACCCAAGTAAATACATGTATTTCCAAACCATTTTCAAATTTCATTCTACCAAGCAAAGCTGGCATCCAAGCCCCAAACTGTTCCTAAAGTCAATATTCCATAAAACAGTACTGATGTGCCAATCATAGGCAGAGTCATATGCCAATCATACTATCACACTATGCCAATCACAGGCATAGTGATAGGAATGGTTGGACTCGATGATCCAGTGGGTCTTTTCCAACCTAAGGATTCTGTGATTCTTTGAATCAAGACCAAATTATTAAATTGCATGTGTTATGCCTAAACTTATCATTAAAACTTAATAAAACGCCTGCAGCAACCACCATCTAAACTACTTTGTTAATGCCTCAAATTACCAGAACCACCACGTTGGAAAAGACCCCCAGGATCATCGAGTACCAGTTTTAGGTTAAGAAAATAACAAACCTCACAGTCAGTTTCTTCACCATTAAACAAAAAAAAAGGAATGGTTTAGATAATAATCTGCCTTGTAACTCTAGTCTTCCTGTCTGTGTTTATTGGCTTCCTTCATACCACTCATATCTTGAAACATAAATAAGCGAGCAGGTCCTGTATTCACAGAAGCAATTGTCTTTCCTCATCGGCAGAGGTCTATCTTGCAATGGCTTACTGATGTTACAGCATCGTATTTTCTTTTCTTTTTGAAGAAGTTCCCATTGCCACTTAAAATCTACAGGTCACAAACTAATCCCACAATACACATCAATGATGTGGTATTTGTCTAATAATGAGAGTAAATAACTGGAAAAGCCCACACATGCATTTCTCAAATATTTTATGTAACACAAAACAGTCCAAGACACAAGAAATTTAAAAAAATACTCAACAAAAGACTTTTTTTTTTTTTTGCTTTAAGAATGTCTTGGGAAAGCAGCAAGTTAAAGAAAATTATTTGGACCTCATACCCTTGCTTTGTCACACGGAACCCAAGAAAGCAAATGCAACCCATAGATGCCTGCTCAGACCCTGGCCTCTTCTCTGCAACACAATTAGCTCATACTGTTAGAGCTCTTCAGGCAGCATGGACTCTGCCACATCCTTCAGAGAAGTACATAGTATTGGAGCATTTTCCCACATCACTTGAACATGCAGGTTAGCATTCAACCTTCACTTTGTAAGGTCTGTCACAGAAATACAGGGAATGCAAGACATACTGTAGAAAATGTGAACGAGCTGGAAATATCCTCTTCAATATAATGCTTCCTCTTGAAGCATTATATTGATGAATGGAAATCCTTATCCATCTTCAGTGAAGTTCTCTCAAAATTAATGGCTTACTTGAATCATAAAAGCAGCTATCATCATGAACAGTTAGACAAATGTTTCTTTTAAAAACAGGTTAAAAATGTTGCTTTGTAAACAATGTTACCTGATTTTCTGGCCATGGCTGGAGGGTGATGAAGAAACAGAGTCAGAAGATGAAAGTATATGTGGTTTTGAAATAGGAGAAAGCATCTGGTCAACACTCTGCTGTGAGGAGGCAAGGTACAAGCCACCAATGCCTGCAGATAAAATCCCACCATTTGTATCAGTTAGTTGTTTGTCTCATCACGTCTTAGACAAGGCAGTTTTTTACAATATATGCATAATTGGTCTACGCAGGCACCACCACTATAGGGCAACAAATATCCAGATCTTAACATAAATACTCTTGTAATGGTTATTTTCTTTTTTTTATCTCTGCTCTAAGGGAATTCTCCTCTACAAGCCTTCACAATCATAAATTTACTCCTCACAAAGTCTATGATTATTATCACCCCACAATACATCCGTGTTCCAAATAAACCACAGCTCCTCTGCCAAACACTAAATAATTTCTCCCATGCTAGGCATTAAATAAAACAGTTATGGTCCCAGTTTTTAAGCTAGGGATGTGCTTACTAGCCAGCAAAAGATAATGCTTGAGGTCTCCCAAGGGCCATTCTTCATTAGGAAAGTTAACTTGGAGGTTACATTTTCTACAGATTTGTTAAAATGGGTGGGGAAGTAAAGAAGAAAATCTTTGAGTATTTTACCCTCAGCTGTTTACAAAGAACTGAAAAGTTATGGAGGGAAAACAGACAGTATAACTAGGGAAGTCTTGAGTTTCTTCAGAAACCAAGGTAAAAAACAAACCCTTTATATTAAAAAGGCTTTTAATCAAACTTGTGAAGTCCAGCACTTTGCTTAAGTATTGCTTTCTTGCAGTTGCACAGGTCTTTCATTCATAGACTACAAATTATCTTTTCCACAAGATATGGTATTCACTCAGTAAGCAGGAATCGTTATTTTTCTTCTCTTTATTGACCAAAAAAACTTCTACACTAGTCAGTTCTAATTTGGCTCAAGAGATAGAGGAAAAGCCAGTATTAACACTCCCCTACCGTAAGTTCTTTCAGGTGGTCATATTGAAGTGCACTCCATTCATGGTGCACATCACACTGCAGAAGTCAGGATGCCTCAGACCAAGGCTGCCCATGGATTTTATCTCCACAGTCCCTATGCCCATGCAACACAGCCGAACACCCTCTAAGGAAACTGAGCACTAACAGAACAGGACACAGCAATTATGTCGTACTTATCTACCAGCAGTACCTGTGGGAACCCTCCGACCACTTACATCCAATCTTTCATAAAACAACCTGTCACATTTTCACATGCAGAATAGATGGACAAGAGCAGGATGTGGTACATCCTATTAAATCTACTTTAAGCTAGGGTGACAAGAATTGCATGACTCAAGAAGTGGATGTACTGAATATTTCAAACACGGTATTTTTTTTTAGTTTTTCAATTCTTTTCTATTTTTCTTGCTTTTTTGAGTACTGCCCCTTTGGGAAAAAAAAACCACTAAATAATTACTAGAGACTGTGAAATTAATAGCAAATTACAATTCTCCAATCACGACCAAACACCAATCCCCCATCCTCCCTCATAATGGCTCAGGAATATTTGATAAAGATGCTACAGCAAAAAGAACAAACAAAACCAAATCTGGACCTTTCAGATTGGAAAATTCAATTTACAAGAAGCAAAATTATGCAGTCTTCTGCTGCACACATTAACAGCAAGAGTTAAATGAAAGGATAGGAATGCAGAGGGAATATTATTAAAACTAGGGAATTACCATTAATGTTACAAAGTAGTTATACTTAATAGCAACTTTTGAATGAAACACTGCATAACATAAAGTTACCCCTGCGTGGATTATATGGCATATTCTACTCTTCAAAGCAGTATATTTAGCCTCCCTCAAGGTGCTTCTCCAGTACTTATTTCCATGAAGAAGCAATACTCCAAGCAGTTAGCACATTTTGTCTTTGGCTTCTGCCTCTTAGCAAATAACAAATGACTGAAAGACTATCACTGCTAACTCTTTCTCTACCCACAGTACAAGAGAAACAAGCAAAACAAGTAAAACCCCAATGCCACACCAAATGTACAACTGCATCTTACCATCTGAAATTTTCTTGTTACTGACATCTCCTTCCAATTTGGGAACGGGAGTAGAAGAAAGGCGTCTTGAAGATGCTCCTTTGTGTGGTGGTGTTAAGGGACTTTTAAAGATATCAGCCTGCCCAGTTCTTGTCATGTATTTTTTTCCTCTTGGACTGCTCAGAGGGGAATGCTGGGAGCTGGTATTATCCTCTAGAAGTTTGTGCTGGGTAGTCATGATGGGCCTACTAATAGCACACTGTAGAAGTAAAGGGGATTGAATCTTTCTTGGTGTTCCACTTGGGGCTGCATCCTGCATGACTCTGTGTTGGTAGTTCCTGTAGGCTTCTTCCAAATACTCTGCTTCTTTTTCTAGTTCTTCTATTCTAGCCCGTGTTTGTGCCATACAGTCCAGGTCAGAATCCGGAGAAGCACTGCATGGCTGTAACTGCTGCCAATAGCCAACTCTGGGCATAGCATTTACCTTTGTCAAATCGGTCATAATCTGATTCTTCAGGAATGCGCTATCCACATAAATGTCATGAGGTACAATTCTGTCACCAGTGAAGTCAAGGACAGAGCGATCAACAAGCGAAGGCTTTGGATTCCGATACACTTCATTTTCCAAAGCTAAATGATAGCAAGAGAAAGGTGAGTGACAGTAGAAAGTGAGAGAAAGAAACCCATAATGAAACAGGAACAGTAAAACACGGCATTTAAATTCCACTTTGATCAAAATTATCAAGATGGAATTGGCTTAAATTTTGAAAATTTCATGGGTTGATATTAATATATTTTTAATATAGCTGCATCTTCAAATTATCACCAATACTATTTTTTTTAATACATAACCCTTCCATGTAAAACTACCTGAAGTATGCACACTCTACAATGTTATTTCTTAAATTATGTTCAAATAAATAAATAAAAATTAAAACGTTGCCACTTTGCACACATTATATCTTATCACACCGTTAAAAGGTGAGGGACGCAGGGCAGGCCAAAAGTCTTGACAGTTCCCTTCTACTTAGATAAAAAAAAGAAATATAGCACAACATAGCACATATGTAAAGAGGTTTTTTTTAAAAAAAAGTACTTCTCCAAAATTGTCAGTTAAATTGAATGTTTCAGGGCTGCCTGCTTCATGGCTTGCACGTGTATTCTTCAGCAAGCCCAAAACACCAATCTATAGGTCTGTAAAGTTCTCAGCAAAATGACAACCTTGTTTTCATTCCACATAAATGGTTCTTCAATGACATAATTAACTCTGATGCAAAACAAAAGTCCCTGCAGTACTTTCAGTCATTTAATTAAAATATACATGTATTTTCTATTTTGAAACTATTGCATTTCCAGTTCCAAATGGTATCAGCACTTGTACCATGTATGAAAATGTAGATATTGGTCCAGCGAACAATACGAAGTATTGTATATACTGAACTACGGTGCAACACGTGCTGTATGTAATGTATAACCATCACAGAATTCTAGTCCATATTTTTAGATTAAATATAGACCTTTAAAATATTATTTTTCATACTTGACATCAGCAATTTGACAGATAGACATCTTTAAAACTAGACATTTTCAGCAGACTGAATAGCTTTACTCAAGTGACTCTCTCTTTCTAATGCCCAGATGAGATGCATAAGCTATTAGCTGTGACAACTGTTTAAAAGTTAGATGTAAATTTGTGACATACACAATAACATTTCAAATAGATTATTCTTATTATGAAAATTCAAGAATTGAAATGCATTAAAACACAACTCATCTCCAAGAAAACAGTGATCATGTTATCACCAAATATTAATGTTTCAAACTGAAGAAAAAAGACAACAACATGTAACTATTGAGGGAGGAATGTTTTCCCTTCCTCTTATGTGATTGTTTTTTGAAAAAAAGGGAAGTTGTAATGAGAATGGTTTTTAATTTGGGTTTCTAAATAGATTTTGATTTTAAACTTGAAATCTACTCACTGCTGGTATATTAGTTCTATGCCACTGCAGCTTTTTTAAGATTCTGGAAATTCTTACACTGCTTAGGTAAGTGAACTTAATAAAGAACTGCTCTAGTGTAAGATACAAACCTGCCTGTGTTTGTTTCACCTGAAGTTTCAGTTCTTCAACTTGCACATTTAACTTTCTGACAGTAGCTTCAGAGTCCAACAGTTGGGTCTTTAACTGGGCACAACGTTCAACCTATAGGAGACAGAAGGAAAAAGAAAACCCAGCCTAATTCAAATAAAACCAATAATGTCAACTTGCTGAGTACTTGTTCTAAACATTTTACAGGTTCAGGCAAAACACAGATAGTATCCTACTGCAAGTCAGTGCAAACAACTTAATGACTTGGAAAGATTTGCTCTGGTTATGTTGGTTTGGGGTTTTTTTACCAGTTTTTGGTGGTTTGTTTTGTTTTCTTTATAGTTGTTTACACACACACACACACACAAAGCAGAATACCAACACACTAAGTAGGCTGCACAGGTATGCAAATAAACATGAACAACATAACATGAAGAAGAAAGGATTAAAATTATTGAGAAAGAATAATTTACCTCACTTTGTAGTTGCTTTTCCAAAATCTGCCTATGACTTTCAAATTCATCCAGTGCCAGCTTCTTAGAATGTTCCACTCTCCTCAGCTCCACTTGGCAGGCCAGGTGCTCTGCTGAGGGTTGGGACAGCTCTGCCCAGAAAGAGAAATGATAACTTTTCACAATGTAATGATGATTTGGTTTTAGGAACATAATGTGGATCTGTTTGAATAAAGTACTTAGGGATGTTTTTGTTTCATTTTACAAAGGACCAAAGTTTTTGTTGATGTAGTCATATAAGAACTAGACACAGGTTGTCGTATTCAGGAAGAAAAAGACATATCCCTACCTTGCATAACTGGGGGAACATCTCTACTCTCCTGTAATCTTAAATGTACATTAAAAGTACTTGGCATTTTATAGCTATAGTCAGGTGAGCACTTAAAAATAATACTGCAATGTTCTTTTACCATTATTAACCATACTAATGCTACGGCTAGAAATATTGCACTGCTTTCTTTCAAAGGGTAAAAGGGATATTCTTCATGTAATAGCTACCACTTAATTCAGAATTTCTACAATAAAGATGTATTAAAGGAAATAAACTTACAGTATCAAGGACAGTTTCATTTTACACAAACATTAGTTGGGGTTTAATACAAGCTACCAGTAAACACAATACAGAGAGTGTATTATGTTTTAATGAAGATTTGTTTCTAAACAAATACTTGCAGGGAAACAGAAACAAGAAAATTAGTAAATCATTCACACTGACTGTCTCGAAGATGCTGGTTCTCACTGCGGGTTTCATCCAACTGTTGCTTAAGCAGTTTATTCTGCACTTGGAGCTCCAATTTCTCCTCTTTTAGCAAAGGGTAGTCTGATACCTCTTTCAGTTTTTCTGTCAACAACTGGTTCTGTTTATTTACCAATAGAACCTGGGCTTTTGCTGACTCCAAATCCAGCTGCAGATAAAGAACAGTTTAGAAGCTTATGAATTGATGTACTACTTATTTTTATTTCACATTTCCTTGTGTTTTTCTAAATGTGCCTCGAAAGCACTAATTAGAATACAGCTTCTTTCAATTCATGTTTACCCTTACCTCAAGCTCTTTTGTGCGTGATACAGCTTGCTTGAGTTCCTCCTTTTTTGAATTAACAGCAATGGCTTCTTCATGCAAAAGCTTAGCTTGCTCTGCAGGGAGGATTACAAATGCTGAATTAAAATTAGTAGAGTATTACAGTAAAAAACTATATCAGCAAAAACCAGTTTAAGCTGCTAAGCCCAACATTCAATTTAGTTCATGACATAAAAATGACTGTATGTCACATATACTCCTTCAAAACTAACCAAATCACACTGTGCATGTATATACATATGTGTATAGACACTCCTTTAAGAATTAAGTGAAACAACTTCATATGCAAGTGATACATTATTTCTTTCACATGTCCCTAACTTTAAAGTATAAATATGTTCATCTGTCCCTGATCTCGTCCTCAAGCTCCAACTAAACATCTTGTGCCCAACAAATGTAGAAACTGGCAGCTATTCAAGGGTATAGTACCTGACTGTACCAGAGTTCAATTAGACAACGAACGAACTATTAGGACTTCAGAAGGAGATGGGAAACTGAAAAAGCAAAACGCTTTGCAGCCTCTGTGCAAAAAACCATCTCACAGACTTCACTGAATCCTGAACTGCAAGGAGTTGCTGACCTGTCACAGGTTCCTGCTACATGAGGCTTTTCTGCCTCTTACATCACTGTTACTGAATACTGTGACTGTCTAGTAACAGCAGTGTTCTGATACCTCTTGGTAAAAGCTGTAGAGATAAACAGATACTTTATTTATCTCAGAGAGATGGTTACCTTTATTTTTCTTCTCATCTTCAGTAACTTTATGGGCTCTGGCTATGTATTCTTCTTTCAATTCAAGCTGATATCTAGAAGTAAAAATAATTACTTATTCCAAAGTACACGTTTGCACACATGCATGTGTAGATGTGTAAACTGCAGTCTAAACTACAATCACACAATTGTTTTTGACAAAAATAGTTGTCACAGAACCACCGAAATAGTTGGAAAGGACCCTGTAAATCACCTTGCTCAATCACCTGCTCAAAAAGCAAGATGATCACCAACTTTAGAGCAGGTCAGCTGTGACTCTAGGAAGTCTTGAAAACCTCGAAGTATGTACACTCCACCACCTCCCTGAATGACCTGTGCTAATGTCACATTTAAGGAAAGACAAACTATCACAGGTAATACTTACCTTCCATTGGCTGGCAATAGAGAGTAATGATACATCAGTCATTTGGTTTAACTGCCTAACTGGAACACTGTGTCTTGCCGTCAAATACACATGAGCAATAACACACCAAGAGACCTGCCTGCGTTGAAGCATCAAGACTTCAACTGACTAAGGCACCCCAAGAAAGTACAATAACACAGTTAGGGTATACGCACTGTACCGCCTCCAAAGCCATCAATGACAATGTCTTATGCTTTCAAAGAGCATTTCTAAGCAAATTCTTTGAAATCATGTTCAAGCAGATGGTAATCAATAAGAGAGGGTGATAGATAACAGAGAATCCCTCTCCAAAAACAGAGTGGTTAAGGTAAGAGCCAATCTATCTGTACACTGGGCTAGAGTACCTCACCCTTTTTCCAAGAAACCTCTAACACTTCTTTAACACTTGTTTCACCTCCATGCCTTTCCTGCATTTGTAAAATGGTCAGTTCTTTCATTTGTGGTCAAAGGAAGTCACCAATGCTGTTTCACATTCACTTGCCTAAACATACAACTCATGTCACATCTCTTTCCCAGATAACAACACAGAATTTAATTAAAACCACAACAATAATATAACCTATAATCAAGAGATAATTATTTTCTCCAGCAAGCTTTTTCTGAACTTGACAGAATATTGTTTCTCTAGTGAAGAGCTAAGAAATAATGTAAAGAATTCAAGCTGATTATAACAAAAACATGAGTGCATATTTTCAAAGTCCTTGCCTTGTTACACTTTTCAAAACAAATTATTCTGTTTTCATTCATGTGTCCTATTAGAAACAAAAGAAAAATTTACTTTAAGAGTTCTGTCTTAAGCTTTTGGTCGTATGTTTCCTCTATGTTCTTCACAGCAACCTCCCGACGTCGAAGTGCATCATCAATAGCTTTATTTTTCTCTTCCTGAAGTTTCTGAGTGCTGAAAAACCCATAAGTATACCAGTTATAAAGCAAAAAAATCAGGGTTTGGATTTTTAAAAAATAATATCTAGAGACATCAAAAGTTAATGTGCTTGCTTGTGGCACTGTAGCAATTAAAATCTGGCACAGTAATTCATTAAGAACAAGGAGAAGTGACACAAAGTAAACTGCCCTATTTAAAATCCAGTATCAATCAAATAACCAGCTATCCCAGGTTAACCCTGTACCAGTTTCCCACAGCAGAAAGCCTCCAGAGGAGACAGTGTTGAACACACTTCTCTATCAGCACCCTCTGCTGGCTTACAAAAAGAAGACAAGTTTTTGTTAGGGAGATCCTCATTTTGCTATTAAAAACGGATAAAAGGGTAAATGATATTAGGTAGTATTGAAAGCTTGGCCAAAACTGGTTTACTTTTTTTTAACTTAAGAACACTGATGTTACCAAGGACAAGTTAAACAAAAACAAAGCAGGACTAAAACAGGAAAATATACACATGCTTCATGACTGTTAGGATTACCTACTGTCTTGTTTCGTAATTTTATTTTTTTTTCCAATTTCAGCACTTCAAAGCAAACATCTGGTTCCTTGCCTCCAAAGTTGTGCCACGCTATTTTGGTCAGATGAACAGGAGCACAAAAAAACCCCAAAACTTCTTTTTTAAACGGGGTTTCCTTGTTAATAGAGACAGTATATAATACTGCTCAAAATGAAAGAGACAACTTCTGGGATATATAATCTACTTTAATATCAAAGAAGCAGCAACATCTGGAAGCACGCCATCCACAAAAAGGATAAATGCATCATTTAGCATTGCATATGCTTTTCAGTAACTTACATTTCAAATGCCTCAATTCGTTGCTTCAGTTCTGCCTCTCTGGTCCTTACGAATTCAATATCTTTCAGTAGACTCTGTCTCTGAGCATATACTTCCTTTGCTTCTATCTGAATTGCAGAACATTAGCTTTATTTTTACTTCGCACTTTACACAGGAATCTACTATTTAACACTTTCAGACTTGCGGGAATAGTATTATTTATATATTTGTAATGTGAAATAACATTGAGAATCAACTGTAATTATTTTTTTATTCTATGCAAAAATGTCTTAAATGGGGCCACTATTAGGTACCAGTAAAGATTATTTTTTAAGAAACACCAGTAATTAAAACCCATATAAAAGGAAAACTTGTTTAAAAAAAAATTACAGAATAAACTAATATATGAATTTTTAAATAAACAATCACTTTGTATATTCTTCATAAAAACAAAATCCAGAAAATAAATACAAAAAAAACCATGATAAAACAAGATTTAAAATTGAAACTGAGTCAACCAGCAGTCTTCCAGTTGGTTTTTTTGTCCTTAAGCACAGAGGCATTATTTCTCTCCGAAGAAATAATAAGTGACTATAAAGAGGAAAATTACAACTTTGCCTTAGAGGTGCTTATATCAAGTTTGCCAGTCACATGCACTTGACAGTGCTGAAAGACTTAGCTGATGTTTCTAGTGTAAAAGTACAGTTTGTTAAGCCATATTTCCCAGACATAAAGTTATAATCCAAGTAAGATCCAAAGGTAAAGCTCCCAAAGGTAAAAGGATAGTTTAGTCAACTCACTGAATTATTTTGTACTAGATTAAGAAAAAAAATACTGGGAACTTTACCTCTTGTTGCTTTTGAAGCCTCTCAATAGCATTCTTTTCACGTGATATCAAGGCTTCAGATTTTGCTTGATGTGTCCTCTCTAACTCAAGACGTAGCTCAGAGATTTCTTTCTGGGTCTGCGCTTTCTCCTCCATTTTAATCTTTGCTATTTCAACCTCTTTAAAATGTTCTAGCTTTTAGATAAAGGAGGAAGAGGGAGTTAAGTCTCTTCAAACTGAGAAAGACAATCTCTCCTCATACAATTCTAAATTTCACTTGGAAATTCCTGTTAGGAAATATATGACAGTTCAGTGAAATTAAACTACTGTGATAAAAGTATTTTAGCAGCACATAGTATTTGCATGTCTCATACAGTTTTCATGCATTTATCTGGCATCCCAAAGTAGATCTATATAAAACTAATAGGTTTAGACAAGAGCAAAACCAAGGCCAATGAAGAAAAACACACTGCAGGAGTGACACTCTGCTTACAATGAAGGAACAGCCGCTCTCTTTAATTTTTCCTCTGGCACTGCCTCATTCTTGCCCCTTTCCCAAAGAACCACTTTTAACTGATGGTGCAAGAAATGGCATAAGCAGACCCATCCTGAATCACTCAGGGACAAGAGAAATTCATCTGGACACACAAAAACGCTGATCATATTAAAAAAATGCAGAATATGTTATCTACACATAAAAAGGGTTACAGAAACAGCAGTCCTGGTTTACAGGCTTCTTAACACAACTGAAAAAAAGAGAAAATGTATACAAACATTAAAGTATGTATCTTGCAACTGCACAGAAGAATTGTAAGGAACACGCCGCCATGCAATGTGTGAAGGGCAATATATGCAAGAACAAATGGGGTTATAAAGGACTGTAATAAAAATCTGGAAAAAAATGGAAAGCAAGCACACCTGACAAAGTGTGACAAAAAATGAGCAAAGGAATAAAAAGAGAATAATAGAAAAATTGTGAGACTGGAGAGAACAAGGTTAAACAGAAGGGGGAAAGCACAACAGGAATGTCTGATCAAGGAGTTCAGGTGTGGGCATTAATTTTGTGAAAAATCAAAGAAGTAGCAAGACAGTGCGGCATCACTTGTACACAGACAAATTGGATCAGAAATATGTTACATTCATGCCATATTGCTAAGGAATCCATGTAATGTTAATTGAATTTAGAAGTGATTTATATCTGGTGAAGAGCCCAACCTCCTCTGTTGCAACTGATTTGCTTAAACTGAGCAATACATGAATTAACGTGTTTTTCATACTAAAATAAAGACAGTGCCTGTTGGGGAATAAAGACTAAATAAAAAGTGAAGGCAAAATACATTGGCAGTTTTAACACTTGTCTAGCTGAAAAAATATGACTAAACCTATTTCCTCAAACAGTTTATATGCAGGAGAGTGCCTTTAAAAGTGTGTCTAAGAATTCTAACTGATTATCAGCTTACCTTTTTTATATCTGTACGAACTATTGTTCTTCACAGAAATTAATGGAAAAACATATTTAAACAAACTACAGTTACTGTAATTTTTTTCTATCCAAATAAGTGGTTGATATTGACAGAAATTAATGGAAAGGAACCCATATTGAAATGAACTGCAGTATATTCTCTCTGCTACATTTTTCAGACATAATGATTATTGACAGGTTATGTGACAAGAAAAATGCTAATTTTATTCCCAAAATGAAAGAAAATTCTCTAAAAGACCTGTCTTCAACTATAGGATGAAAAAAAGTAAATATAAATAATTCAAAATACTGTGTGTTATTATTTTAGTGTTTCTCTGCAATGTTTTGAAATAGTATGCAAATTCTCATCGGTATTAAATATTAACCCAACTACCTGTCAAACTTCACAGGCAGCAATTCACACCTCTCAGTTGCTATGCATTATACTGAAATTCAAGCTTCAAAGTCTTAACTGGGAAGGAAAATAAATACCGTGACTAAGTTGAGTAAACATTTCAATGACCAGAGCTATACCTTTTGATGCATTTCTTCCTGAAGCTGATTCTCTATTTCTTTTCTATATTCATGAAGTTTTACTTCTAAAGATTCATATTTCTGGTGTTGTGGGTAAGAGTCTGCAAACTGTTCATCGATCAGGTGAAGCTTCTCAGCTATAAAAAGAACAATATACCCATCACAATTTAAAAACAGCCACCACAGTTATCCTACCAAAGACTGTAAGAACCCATCTCTCTGTAGGAAGTTCCTTAGATTACCTAACCAGCACTGTCATAGAAACACCTGTGTGGCACAGAAGAGGCAGCACAGAAACACCATTTATCAGCTCTACATCACACAACAAATACCTAGGAGGAGGCACATAGCTACTTAGGCACTATTTGTGGTATTATATAGTCATTCATCCCTTTTTATCATGAATGGACAAGAATTTTCTTCTGCATGCAACTTTTAGGGTTTTCGTATTACTAACAGCATGCACATTATAAATCAAGGACTCCCATTCTATGTCTAACTTTCACTGAAACACTATCACAGAAAGAGAAGCAAGGCAGGCATTTACAATTATGTTTTCCAGAATGTTTTTTGGTACATAACATTTACAGTTCCTCTAAGATGTTGCAGCTTTTAGTTAAATGTCTAAGAAAACATGAGTGATGATAAAAACAAAATCATAACAGGACTTTTGCCTTAGTCGAAGAAAGGTTAGAAAATCAATGTACTAGTCATAGGTATGACCTTTCCTTATTATTACTTTATGCTGCATTTGAGTGATGAATTAATATCATTCATACAATTTAAAAATTTATACCATTTACCAAGATGAAAATACTTGGGGAAATTTGCTTGCAGAGGTTGCACTTACCAAGAGATTCTCTGTAAGCAGGCACTGAGGTGGTCTGAGTTTCAGTGTCGTAAGTTTCCTTACTTAGATGGTACTCTGTAAGCCCAATTAAAATCTGCATAAGAAAACCTATCAAAAGCCAAAACATTAGTTAGATATGATTTCATACCAAAAGTGAACTTGAGCCTGTAATTAATGAAGTAATTTTCACTGCACAAAAAACCCTATTCCATTTACAGAAAGAACCAAGTATTTAGCTAAAAATCAATACTAGTAAACTCCTAAGATTTTATTACAAGCATAATCCAGTCCATCTCACTCTGCAAAAGCCGTCCTTTGCAACTTTTCCTTTCATTCATGTCTCTTTGACTTCCAAGGTCATTTGGGAGAGTAGATTATTACAACTTTAGTTATGAGATCATTAGACAACACGGGTTTCTGAAGATCAAGCTACTTCAGACTATAAAATACAGCAAAGTTTCATCATGCAGGTGTAAGAACTATTCCTCACACAAAAAATAATGGAAAGTCAAATCTTTAACTAGTTTTTAAAGTACATTATGCAAGCTAGTATAGTCAGTTATTAACACAAACCAAAATCTGAATTTGCCATAGTTAGCGTGAAACGCTTCTAAGGAGCATTATATGTAATATCTAATTAGAGATTTTTTTTTGTATTTCTAATGTTCAAGTCATTTATTTTGTAGGTGAATGTTAACTCTTAATCCACAGCACAAACAGGAGTTGGATAATCCTGGAATATAATATTCATCATCCTGGTGTACTGCAAGTTTCAAAATCTGACGGAGTCCATATTATTCCATGCCAACATACACTCAAAATATCTGAATTTCTATTGCTCATATCTCAGAAACAATGAAGCTGACACAATTATCCTTGTCTGATAAGAATCTTGTACCTTTATTTTCCTTCTGAGTTTCCAAAGTCTGTAAGAAATAAAAGATGTTTTAGCCAGTCTATTTAATCACAACTGCAATTTAAGCTTATTTTTAAAATCAAAATAACTTTACCAGTGATTTGTAAAGACTGGATTTTGGATTGATCCTCATTAATTGAAGAAGATCTTGCATAGTCCACAGCTTTAGGGAAAAAAAGATGTTAGAAAAGGTTAACTAATTTGAAATACGTAATAGGCACTGTTTTACAGTTGTAGAATGTTTCCATTCGAGAAAGATCTATTTATCACCTTGCAAAACACTTTGAGGCCTGCCATTCTAATACCACATTTACTTATCTTTACTACCCAAGACACAGGGCAGCTAGCATTGAGTTCCTTATCAACTGAAGCTATGAGAAGAGATAGTTTTGTTTCCTCCCCATCCTGGATACATGTTCTTGCTACTTTCCTAGCCTCTTGTCTTGACTTAGCATACAAATCAGATGAGCTAACTAACCAAAATGATGATTAACTAACTCACCAGGTCAAAAAATTAATTTTGTTACAAACACCTTCACCCTATCACATATGCATAAAGGAGAACCAAGAGAAGGCAAGGACTGTCCTCTTCAGCCACAGCTTGTAGTTAGAACAGCTTAAACTGACCATGAAGCAAACTTTCAGGGAACTGAACAGCCAGACAAGAGCTTAACTTTAATCAGGATTCATTCCTCAAGTGGTCTGCCACACAGCCTCATAAATGGTCACACCAGACTATGGCTACAGGTGAAGCAAGTGTAAGGTTGAGGCTTGTGCTGTACCTTTCTAGAGCAGCACCATTAGTTTATTGCCCATGTGAAGCATTCATGAAAACGGCCTTGAATAATGACATCTTTTATGGAGATGATCAGAAGCTGTACTTGTGTTTGTATTTTACAATCACAAAAGGGGATTTTTTTCAAATCTACTGGAATATTGCAACACTCACAGAGCAAAGCTCCTAGAAGTCTTAAAAGGGGTAAATGACTGAACTTACCTTCTTCTTCTCCAATCCACTTTCCGGAAAGAAAACAGAAAGTGAATACTCATAGCCACATCTCTGTAGATGATCTGCCACCAAGCTGTTAGAAGCTGTGATCAAAAGTGAACTGTCATCACTTGGAACAGCCTGTGGCCGAAGTTTCCCACTTAAAATTGGGTGCATTAGTTCATGGATGAGCTGGTTTCGGAGCTGTGTCTGATATAGAAAAGACGTTATATTCTCAGTTTACATGTTATTCAATATGAGTTCTTAATTTTTAGAATTCATGGGAAGTCTCACTTTACTTGTATATGCCACATTGCAACCTCCATAATACAAACATTTAGACTAACTTCTGCAAAATTTAGAAGAGTGCTTGGGACACTATGCCTTTCTTTATAACCCTCTTACAGTGACTACAGCGATCTTTGACTTTCCTTCAAGATGTATGAAATGTAGGACTGAAAAGAAGCATTGCTCTCAGTCAAGAACTCACATAAACAATCAAGAATCCCCAGCTTCCTTTTTAGATCACTGTTTTCCTGCTCTCCTCTCCAGCTTATAAAGCCTGCCTGATGTGGCTTCAATTTCGAGTGTACTTTGAAAACTCACTAGCCCTCTTCTGAGCCTCATATCAACAAGCTGCTGATGCCATCACAAATGCAGACGGAAAAATTAACAGGAAATCCAATGTCTTTAGTATCAATTATTTTGTAGGGAAACAGAAGAATACTAATCAAAAAAAGCCTACAGGCACTAATAATAATTAAATGGAATTTTTTATTATTGTTTGCATTCTGTGAGTTGCAAGAGAAAAAAAACAGTAACTAAAATATGAATGTCTCCCTCCTGTAAAAGGAAGAAGTAATGATTTTCATTATATAATTATACAAAGTCATAATAGCATACTAAAAGATCACAACAGAAATAGTGGATAAAGTTTTAAACAGTAGGCATGACAAAGTTGATTAAAGTAGTAGTGTGTTACCAAAAATGGGACAAAATACTTACCAAACCTCAACAAAGCTAGATTATCAGACCAACCTGATATTTCAGCATGTCTTTCTACAGGAATTAGGCTGACAATAGAGATGAAAAAAGAAAAATGAAAAAAAAATTGTTTTTCCTTATTAATTTCTGAACTTGCCCAGTTTCAATCAACTCTGACAGAGATGACATTGTTTCAAAAACAACTGAGACCAGCAGCCTCTTGTACATTCATCACAAAGAGCAGGTGGAAAACAAAGGGCTAAATCGCCATCCCTACTACAGGAAAGGAAGACAGAAATCAGTTGTTATATGCTGGCCATTCAGCATACTGTTAGCTCCAGATCTGCTCTGCCTCTTACCAACAGAGCCAGTCAGACAAGACAATGAGAAAGTTTGGCATCTTCTCATTAGAAAGCTTAATCCATAAGAATCCATAAGACATCCATAAGAATCCACAAGAAACCAAAACTGTATTAATTCTTTAGCTCAGAAAAGCCATAAAACCTTTAATACTATGTATAATCTTCTAGACAAGGAAAACAAAGCAGGAGTATTAGCTAAGTCAAACTGAAGAAACGGTTCAAGAATTGCAGGTCTGGAATGGTAAATATTGAGGGAGAAACAAGTTGTCCTGAACAGGGTATTCTTGGCCATAAGCTTACTAGCGGCATTATTAAAATATAGACTCTTCTTTTTCTTGTTTTAACTTCAATGAATTTGACACAAAAAAGCAGGCACTGAAACAGGTCGCTGACAACATAAAGATGCATATAAAAGTTCAGAAAGATCAAGATGTCATTAAAAAATTAAATCACATAATGTTTAGTGAGTAGCAAAATGGCATATGAAATAAAACATTTCAGCATTTAAAAGCCTGATAAAAATTTTTGGCTATACCACAAGGGATTTAGTCTTTGGAAAAAACAAGATGTGGATGTGTCAATCAAGCAATGACTAGCACTAGAAATGTAACAAGCCTCAAAAAGTATCAAATCAAATTTTGAAAGAACAGACCTGAGGTCACCAAGAGGACAATGAGGAAGGATATAAGATAAAGGCCATCAGAGGCTTCTGAAGACACCAAGCAGCTGTGATGTGCATACAAGTGGGTGATGTAAACTATAATAATAAGTTCCTGAAAAGACAACGGACATGAAACATGTTTCCAGTAATCTATACAGATGCATATATTTAACCAGTATAAAAGCCATGTAACCAGCTTCAACAGCTGGACACATTGGGTGGGTTACCCCATGTGCACCCTGATGCTGTTTATTCAAAGGAATATCTGATTAATAATAAAACTGGCAAAACCAGCAAGGTTCATCTTGAGATGCTGAGATGACAAATGTTAAAAAACATATTAAAGAATCTTCAGGAGTATAGCTAGGCCAAACAATATACCTAGAAGCTTACAAGTTTGTTACTACAGTGTCTGACATTAAGCTCCCAGAGTCCATGTACAGTTTATAGTATAAACTAAGTAACTGAAGGGTCTACAAGAAAGCTGGGGAGGGACTGTTCACAAAGGCTTGTAGTGATAGGACTAGGGACAATGGGTATAAACCAGAGAGAGGCAGATTGAGACTAGACGTAAGGAAGAATTTCTTCACCATGAGAGTGGTGAGGCACTGGCACAGGCTGCCCAGGGAAGCTGTGGCTGCCCCTTCCCTGGAGGTGTTCAAGGCCAAGTTGGATGGGGCCTTGGGCAGCCTGGTCTGGTGGGAGGTGTCCCTGCCCATGGCAGGGGGAGCAGAACTGGATGGGCTTTCAGATCCCTTCCGGCCCCCACTGTCTATGACTGCCGTTATTGAGTTTGCCTTTTAACTCCATCACCGAGGCGACAACACTGAATTCCGGGTAGCGGGAGGCACGTTTCTCGCCGCCCCTTCCCCCGCGCCCCCCCCACGTCCAGCCACACGCGCTGAAATCAAGGCACACCTTGAGCGTGTCCAGCACGCCTCGGTCCTTAAAGGTCTGATAGAGCCTTTTCCGGAGCTCCTCCCGGGACAGGGACAGGGACGGGGCCTCCCCTCCGCCCGCCGCCATCCCGCCCGCGGCCCGGAGGGGGCGGGGCGCGCCGGAGCCGCTTCCGGGAGCCGCGAGGTAGGGCCTGCGGGCGGGACCCCGTCCTTGCGCCCTCCCTGCCCCTCCAAGCTCCCCGCTTTCCTAGCCTTCCTTACCCACCCTTCACTCCTTCATTTCCCTTCTTCCCTCCCTCCCTTCCCGCCTTCATTTCCATCACTCGCTCCCTTCCCTCCCTTCCTCCTTCTTGTCCCTCCCTCCCTCCCTCTTTTCCTTCCCCTCTTCCTACCTTATCCCTCCCTATCTTCCTCCCTCTCCCCCTTTCCTCCCTTCCTCCCCCCCCCTTCCCCCTTCCTTCCTCCCTTCCCCTTCTTTCCTTCCCCTCTCCTCCCCTCTCCCCCCCCTCCTTCCCCCCCGGGCCTGTTCCATGCCACCCCCTGCAGCTCGGGGCCCTTCCCGTGGAGACAGCACCCCTCGAGGGATTGGGGGGAGGTGGGGCTGTAGGGGTCTTCACTCACCCAGGGGGTGGTGTGGTGCTGGAACAGGCTCCTCAAGGAAGCAGTCACAGTACCAAGCCTGACAATATCCAGGAAGCACCCTCAGACCCTTAGTGTGAATGTCGGGATTATTCTATGGAGGGACAGGGGTTAGACTTGAGGATCCTTGTGGGTCCCTTCCAACACAACATCCTATGATTCTGTGAACTCTGGAGTCCCCAGGGACAGAGCCGGGCTGAGGGAGCCTGTGGGACTTTGTGTGCAAGGAGGGGCAATGTTACCCTTCCTCATTCTGCTGCCTGACTTTAGGGCCTCCAGGGAGAGACGTGAAGAGATGCTTCAGAGGAGGTTACATCGCCTTACTTCATAGTATCATTGCTGCCTGTGTCCCTGTGACAGCCATTGGGGGATAAATCATAAGTAAGTTGTAGCTTAAGTGTTTTCAGATAGTAGTAATTAGGGTCAATTCCAGGATATGTTGCACTTTCTAAAAGTATTTCCCCCACTTTCTAAGAGTATTTCCCCCACTATTTGACTATAAATACATGTGCCTTGGAAAATGTTTATCTGCAGTCTGTGGTAAAGACAGGAAGTTAATTGGGCTGAATTTTAGGAGCGCTTGCACACAGATTAAGAGTTTGTATTTAGACTCATCAGCATGTCTGTCTTTTCTTGTAAGGAGCACTGTCTTGAAGAATGTCTGGAAGTTTCTACTTTGTGATAGTTGGGCATCATGATAATCCCATATTTGAAATGGAGTTTCTGCCTCCTGGAAAAGTGGAGTCCAAGGTGTGTTTGTTTTTTTTTCCCCTGTGATAACTCCTATGAATTAATCGTGGTGCATTTTCTTTTATAATTTTACAGTGTATTGGAAACATAACCAGCATATTGTTAAAGGCAGTATTCATTCCTTTGTTTTTTATGATATAAAAATATTTCTTTTAATCATCTTCAGTAGTTATACTTGCTTTTATGTAAGAAAGGTTTAAAACTGGTATTGATACGAGTTTGAAAATGTGAGAAATGTAAGACTACTCAATAAGTAGCGTTTCCAGCAGGAAAAAAGATATATCCGTTGTGTTATTACATCAAAGGAAAAATAGGGATCAGGATAAAGGTGTGTGTATCTGGGATTGTGTTCAAAAGTGCAAGTCTATACTGTCACTGATGTGAACAATGTGATGTCATCTGTATTTTGAACTGTTCCCACAAAAAATCATCAGACTGGTTGGACTAGACTTGGCGAGTGTGAGAATGTGCCAGGTAGTGCAAAAACTTGACCTGGAGGAAGAACATAGTGCACTGCGAAGTGAGAGTGCCATTAATAGGCATCCCTATGTGATGGGGAACAGTGTAAGACAGCTTAAGTTTCTAGTCAAATAGAAGCTAATTGTATGGTTTAGGCCTCTTTTTTCTTGCCAGATGTGCTCTGTTGTTCTAGTTAGTGTACAAAGAAAACGGCTCTTTCCCCATGTGACTCTTGTAGTGTTAGGGTCAAGTGCTGTGATTACTCTGTGAAGGCCATTTGTGTTTATTATAGGAGGAGGTGCAATTTACATCTGCAAGTATATATTTAATACCGGTGGCAGGATGTTTTTCTGCACAAAGCAAAAGAACCCCCCTCCCCAAACAATAGAGAATTCTGTTTGTAGGCAAAAAAACTGAAAAAGCAGAATCTTTAGAAGATAGCATTACCAGCGTATCTGTCCTCTTTCTGCTTTTTCCATCTGTCTCTGGCTTTTACACATTGTAACCTATTGTTAAATTTCTGCCAAATTTGACAGAGACATTATGGTCAAAAAAAATGCTGAATTGCTCTAAATTTCACAAAAACAAGTGACTGGAAAGCAGAAAAGAAGGCTTTTATCAGGGCACTGTTGTGGAATAAGTTTTCAGTGGGAAATTACCCATTGGTAAGCAAAAGAATTCACACTTGAATTTGTTCCCGAGCTGTAAATGTAGACTTTATTAGTTTTGCTGCTCTAGACTGTTTTTGTGATGAACTACTTGTTATGACCTTTTTTCTCCCTTGAGACCACATTTCATCGAAGTGTATACTGGTTTCACTTAATAACAGGATGGCACATGTGGCAGAAAAGAGGGTTGTATATAATTTTATGTAACTTGAGCAGTAGGTGTTTAGCAAGTTGAGCAAATTACTCTTTATATTTCACTCCTTTCACTGAATTACCAATCCTCTGTCTTCTGGAAATACATTAGGATGATCATCGTCACCTCAACCAGTTCATTGCCCATGCTGCTCTTGACCTCGTAGATGAGAACATGTGGCTTTCTAACAACATGTACCTGAAGACTGTGGACAAGTTTAACGAATGGTTTGTTTCTGCTTTTGTCACAGCTGGCCATATCCTTCCCTCTTCTCTTTCCTTATGTTTACATAGGAAAAAGCCTTTTGCCAGAAAGGGACAAGTTAGGTAAAATGAATTTGGAATAGATTTCCCTGGCTATTCACCGCTATTATTGTTAGAGAGAGTCACCAGGTTCAGGATGAAGTTAAGTTGGGAGGCACAGCAGTTGTTAAAAACTAGGACCAGCTGGAAAGGTGGATTTTTTTTCTTTTGGAGGAGCTAAAATAGCCTAATCACATGGAGTAGAGGAAAGGTATGAAAGGGTCTAAGCATGAGTCTATACATTTGATAGGGCTAGAGAGGAGGAGCAGGGATAAACTTGCTTGGTGTCAAGCACGCCGACCTTGATAATGTAGTCTTATGCATGAGTAGTCCTAGAAGTGCTGTGAAGCATTTATTATACATAGCAAGTAACACTGAGTGTCATTTTAACTTCAGAGGTATATGTTGAAGGCAGTGAGAGTGTCATCCACTTTAAAAAGAGTAACCTTGAATAGAGAAGTGATTGTTTTCAAATAGGGGAATTTTAAAATTTAGAGGTAATGCTTTCTAAGTTTCACTGCTTTAGTTACTAAAGGCACTGCTATTTCATGTACAGCCAAACATTTAAAGTATATGCAGAATTAGGTGTAAATGCTTATCTCGGGCTATGTTAAATGTCTCTTCTTTTCAAAAGTTAAATTTTCCTTAATTGCTTTACATATGAGATTTATAATGCTTCACGATGTAAGACAAGAAGACGGAATTAAGAACTTCTTTAATGATGTATATGACTTGTATATAAAGGTAAGAACCCACCACTCATGGTCTCACTGCAATATTTTTCAGTGTGTTCTGCTGTACGTGCTCAGACATGCCACTATTAGAGTGTTTTCTCTTGTGGGTCTGTGTAACTGAAGAAGCACCCATGCTGTCCTAATCAGCCAGAGTTGACACATAGGCTGTGTTTTCCGTTAACAGAAGATTTTTATAAATCATAGACATTTTAAATTTAAAAAGTATTCATGAATTTATAAATTATTATTATTATTTATAAATTACTACTGTCTTTCAGAATTTATCTTCATTTTAGTCCAGTGATTTTGGGACTGGGGCTATTTAGTCTGGAAAAAAGGAGGGTGAGGGGAGAGCTTATTACTCTACAACTACCTGAACGGAGATTGTGGCGAGGCTGGTATTGGTGTCTTCTCCCACGTAACAAGTGATAGGATGAGAGTAAATGGCCTCAGGTTGTGCCAAGGGAGGTTTTGATTGGGTATTAGGAAATATGACTTCACAAAAATGTTTGTTAGTCATTAGAACAGGCTGGCCAGGGAAGTGGCTGAGTCACCATCCCTGGCAGTATGTATAGAAGACGTGTAGATGTGGCACTTGGGGACATGGTTTAGTGGTGGACTTGGCAGTGTTAGGCTTACGTTTGGCCTCAGTGATCTTAAAGGTCTTTTCCAACCTAAAAGAGCCCATGATGGTGACGATAGTGAAGGACTGTTCTGCAGAAGCCTCAGAACAAGCAGCCCTGACAGCCCTGTGGTGCTGCCATGAGGTGGGGTGGTCGCCAGCTCTGCCCAGGAGATGGCATTGTGGCCTCCCACCAGGACTCTATTGATGCTGATGTCCAAACCAGAGATTTCCACAGGTGTCACGATGGATTTCTTCTCAAGAGCTGGTACTAAGGGCTGGCCATAGACATATATATGGCGGAAGGCAAAGGCCGGGGAAGAGAGTGAGTGTTGGGGGACACCGTTCTCTAAAGACACATCAGAGATGCGTAGGCTGGAGAAGGTGGCAAATCAAATCACACGTTCGTGGGGGCTTCATGGAGGAGAAGTACAGGCAGCTCGGCCCCCTCACCCACCCCTCCTGGCCGCGCGTTGCCCTCGGGTCAAAGCCCAGAGAGANTGCTGATGTCCAAACCAGAGATTTCCACAGGTGTCACGATGGATTTCTTCTCAAGAGCTGGTACTAAGGGCTGGCCATAGACATATATATGGCGGAAGGCAAAGGCCGGGGAAGAGAGTGAGTGTTGGGGAGCTCCGTGCTCTTTAGAGACACTAAATAGACTGAAAGCTAGTAACAGTTCCCATTTGAAGTAACATTCTCCAGTGGTGGACCTTCTGCTTATTGATGAGTTTTTCTTCTTTCCTCAGTTTGCAATGAATCCATTTTATGAACTCAATTCTCCTATTCGATCCAGTGCCTTTGAAAGGAAAGTACAGTTCCTTGGGAAGAAACATCTTTTAAGCTGAATAAATAACTTTGCAGAGTGAGTGCTTTTTCCATACTTCCCCGATTATTTGAACTGTAGTTTTTCCAGTTAGATCTCAGCATGTTTGATATTCATCTCTCTGAAGACTGACGAATTGGATGCTTAAGACAGTTGAGTTTGGTTGGGTTTTTTTCTGGTACCGGTAAGAACAGTCAAGCTTCTCAGGTCATAATGTCTAACTTAAGGAGTTACCTTCTATGTGTCATGAAAACTAAGTTTAAAAATGCCAGGGGCTGAACAGGTACAAACTAAGACACGTGGGTGTCAGTGCATATGCAAAATGTAAGCCTCTTATACAGGTTGGGAGGAAATGAGATCTAAGCATTGAAGATATCTCCAGTCATGTGATTTAATACAAACAAAAGGGAATTCTTGACTGTTTGGCCCAAGTGGTTAATTTTGTTATAAATCTTCCTACCTACAGTCCTTTGCTAGAGACCTTACTCTGCAGACTAACTTTAGTCTTTGTGGTATTAAATCCTGTCAATATTAATATTGTAATGTGTAAAGTATGTATTATAAAGTGCTAAATTAAAAAAGAATATATCAGCAAAGCTTTGTCTTCAGTATTTGAGGAAGTTTTGAGGAAAAAGAATGTAATTTTAAAGCTTAAAATTGCAAATTTACCAGATGTTTTGTGCAATATGTGTTTAGCTGCGGTCCTGCATGAATGGATAAAGTAAACCAGAATAGTTATGTCTGCCCTGACTTTAATTCTAATTAGCAAATGGAAAAAACCTAAACTAAATTTGTATGTTTAAACCCACTTCTTTCCATTGTCTCTGCAAACGCTGACATTTCCTTTTTGAAAGTATATTTAGACTGTGATGTTTGAACCATGAAACTTGTATTTGTTGAGGTTTCTGAAAAGCATTATTTGGCCTGTCCAGCCACTGTTTTACTCTAAAATTCAGTTAGGGATCCTTTGCAAAATTTAACCATCATTTCAAAAGAGTAGTTTTTAAATGGATCATTTGACATATACGTAGTTAATATTTTGGTTGGTTTCACGATCTTTTAAGAAGTCTGTTTCCTCTTGCAGCAAATCTGTGTAAGCAATCTTCTTGGACTTGTTTCTGAATGTTCGAAAACTAATTTCCAGTGGAAGTGGCATGCTGTGCTATAGTCAATAGTCTATGTAATGAAAGGGACCATATGTGCATGTGCTTTAAATGTCCAGTCAGTCCTTATTTCTGTTTAATTTACAGTTACTGCTGAACTGTCACTGTAAAATATTCCATGAGAAAAAGAACACAATATAAAGGTTGGAATGCTTACCTTAAATAAAATGTGGAATAATACTGCTTGTTGGGTATACTTGAAATTATTTAGTAGAAAATTAGACAATTATGATAAGGCTACCTTTATTGGCAGAATGGTTTGAAGGTGAAAATATTTGTCTTTGCAGTATAATTTCATAAAAACTGCATTTTGCAGCATTTTGATAATGCCATGTAATTTTATGTAAATCAGCTCAAGTGATTTGGGTTTGGTTTTTTTTATTTGCTATATACAAGAAAGCAACAGAAACACAGTTGAGGTAAAGCATTCTCATTCATATAAGGAGCTATTAAGTTGGAGCCATTATACTGTCTTCTGCTGCCTACTCAATAGCAGGAATACTGGAAAAATACTAACATTTAAACCTAACTGAGGAAATACGTTAAATAATCACATATGTGGCAGTAAGAAAAGTTTTGGCAAAGATAAAGGATTAGTACTAAGACTTTCTACCACTTCTGGAAACTGTTGTTTTGGGTTTTTTAAAAAATTATTTTATTTTTTTATGTCAGCACACAGTAGGAAGTTATGTAAAAATGAAAGCACTTGGTCTCCTGCCTGATGTTTGAAGAAGTTGGCTAAATGGTGCCCTTTTCCTCTGAATATAGGAATTATAAATGGGAAATGTAGTCTCGCAGGTCCACCTAGGCTTTATAAAAACAGTTAGTGGCCACAGAAAAGGGAAAACTATGTGCAAAATCATTACATTAATCATAGGGTATGCTGTGAGGAATGTATCATGATAGAGTTCTGAAGGACCGTGGCTAGGTAGCTGTGATTTCCCTCTGTACAGAGGGACACTGGCTTATACTTTGTTTTGTGACTTTTTACAATAAGCTGTGAGACTGCTATCCCAAATTGACAGGTAGAAGTTGTCTTTTGATCAGCTGTAGTCAAAAATCTGCTCTAGGTCTGAAAGATGCAGTTCAAGCACATATCAGGCACTGAATGTTCCCAGCAGTATGAAGAAGCACAACAGACAACGCAAAAGAGAGTCTTCCTTTGCAAGTATTGTTTGTGCCAAGTCTTAGAGGCTTAGGATAAAGAATTTAAGTGAAATCTCTCGCAGTATGATAAAGCAGGAGATAATCTGTATAATGCAATAAAGGAAACAAATAAAAATTTGAGTTAAAGGGAGTAGAATTACTCTAAATGGTACAAAGATCAAGCATAGGGAAATGAGAACATTAACACAAGCCAAGAACATGAACCAGCCTTAATAGACCTAGGCTGGAAATGCTGCTTCAACTCAACTTTCTGCAAGGTTCTGTGACATAGCCTGTCATGTGACTTAAACTTTAAGACCTTTTTGAGGTACAGAACAATTGTTAAAGCAAGCAGTCAGGTTCTGGGAAGGGTCTAATGCCATCTATATACTTTGCTCTAACATGAGCTGTTAGCTGTCCGAGCCAGTTTATTCTACCCCTTCCCATTTTGCTGTCTTTTCTAATATGCATAACTTTTACTGCACCCACCCAATTGCCATGACAGGGTTTTTTCTGCTTTCTTTAAAAGGACATCTAGAACTTTACATATATGTTACATTGTATGCTCTGTCACTCTACAGAACTCATTGTTACCAGGACCTCCTAATACTTGAGGTACAGTAGTACTTGAATTAGTGATGTGAAACATGTGCCACAAGTACCTACTGTACCCCCATATCAAACAATAGATATTAAGCTCTCATAAAGTACAGAAGTGCCTATCATCCTTCTACGTTGTTCCAGCAGTTGACAGTTTCCCTTTAAGAACAAAACCTGATCTCAATTTTCTCTTACCTACTATAGCACATAAACCCTGCTTTATCTTTGCTAGCCACTTTGGTGTGCAGTTGTGGTACAGCAGTTCCCAGGGCAAGAGTAATATACAACTTTAAAAAACCAGAAGTGTTTAACTTTATCAAACCTATTTCTCAGATGGAGGCTTGGTAACTGTGATGCTACCTGGAAAGGGGAGGGATGTTTTCCCAAACACAGATGGACACTTAGGCTCAAGAAACCGCAATGGTTCCCATCCTTAATTACTGTTTTCTTTTAGCAATCTCATTTGAATCGCATCTGTATTACTCTAGTCACAGTAACTTCATCTCCTGTTTTGTTTCAACCTTACTCTCTGCTAAAATGAACATTAAAGGAAGCTTTATGTAGTAAGGCAGCAGTTTACAACAATTTCATGTAATTAATTTAATAGCCCCACCCAATGCAAGCAATCTGTTTTTTAAGCTTTTTTGCGCTCATCTTAAGATTACAATGAAGTTGGCGAAGATTTTCTTCACAGATCTTTTCACTCAGAAATTAAATATAACAAGTAGCAGCTCAACCTATATTTAGCTGTTAGGTGACTGAGGCTTAAAACACAGTTCTGTTGCTGTATATGCAGAACTGCAAGAATTAATTGGACTAAGGAATGTACAAAAGGTTAAAAGATGTCAATCTTAAACAGGAGCAGCAGATCTATGGAGGAAAGTTGTCCTGGACAGGTTCAAGCAATAATACAATACATTCAGAAAAGTCTTATTAAGAGCAACACAGACTTGTTTTGCAAGCTTTACTTCCAAATAATTTCACCTGTTACAGACTGAATAGATACATTAAGAGAAAATTCTTGCTGTTGCTGTACTCTCAAGAACAGCTTTTCCATTGGAACAGAACAGTTGCTGCGTGGAAAGCAGAGTCAGTGTAGTTTAGTGAATAACTCAACCTGTCCTATAGGCTGCAGACTTCCTTCTGAAGTCCACAAGCTGTGTACACGCATGGCTGTCAGCAGTCAGATTACACATTGAAGCAGCAGTGCACCATCAGGTTTGCTATTGAAAGGACAGTGGATGTTCTTGAGAGGCAATATTCAGTAACAAGTATTCTATTTAACTGCAATGGAGAGTCTTAAAACACACTTCCTGTGGTTTCATTACTGCAGAAAGACTATCCATTAAGTACAGAACTTGCTTCTGTTCACTATAGTGTAACAAGTACAGTAATACAAAAGACACTGTCTTAAATTTGTAAGTCCATATCACAAAATAGCAAATTAAATAAGGATCAAATTCAGCTCAGTCACTACCTGTAGGTATTTACTTGTATTAGGGCTGAAAGCTGTCAATCTACAATAAGTCAAGAGCTTCCTGAGTTCTCTACGTATTGCCAATCCTTAGTTTCACAGTGCAGAGATTACTGGTAAACACATTCATAGCTCAGGTTAACAGGAACAAGAAGCTTGGAACTTTAAGGCTGAGAGAACTAAACATTCTCTTACAAATTTGTCATAATGTGGATTCCTTCAAGTGCTATTAAAGCTGACTGAATAAAGCTATCTTTTTCATAACTAAAAATGGTTATGCTTAAGGGACTCAGATTGTTTGTTATTGATCAGAAACATGCTAGAATGGGCCTTAAGGCAAAAACATGTATTAACTTAAAAATCATCAGTATCTTGCATTAAACTGCTGGAAAAAATAGTACGGCATTAGGGCAGTAAATGAAAATTTCCTGCTTAAAAACCTATATAAATTATAGCAACATTAGGCAAATGGAGAAGACATGAAGGCAATTTATCTTAACTTATAACATTAGAGATGAAGTACCACTCACAGCAAAAGGAATGTAGTGAGACTGAGGTTTAATATCTAGCATTGTTAAGAAACTGATTTCTAGTGAAACAAAAATGGAATGCTGATTTCATAAAAATATACACATATAAAAGTATCTTTGCATCTGAATTCCACAACAGTCTCTCTGAAGTAGTGCTTCTAGAACTTTCAAGTTTTAATTATATTCAAAGTATTTATCATTTTAATAAAGTTGGCAAATTACATTTTGATATTAATGTTTTTACTTGACACCTTTCTAAACAGAAAGCGTTGCTAATTCAATAACGGGTCACCCACAAATGGTAATTTTTCTTGCGCTCCCCTTCGCTTCCCCAAGAAAGCAGCAGAATATTAGAATTTTAATATTAGCATGGAACCCATTTGTTATTTTATCTACTACACCTTCTCGACCATTTTACAGAGTGAGCTCATCAAAAGTAATTTGGCCAAACCAGAAAAAAATAAAATTAAGTCAACAACACGATGAACTGGGTTTCGGCTTCCGATGTAGGTTTACTGTATCCGTTTGAATAAAGTGATCTGATCTGTCTTCAGAGGCTAGAACTCTTCTAACAGCTTCTTCAAAGGCTGCTGCAACGTTAGTAGCATCTTTTGCACTGGTTTCAAAATAGGGATGGTTGCCATTATTCCTGCACCAGTCTTGGGCTTCTTCTGTAGACACTTGCCTTTCATCAATATCAACTTTGTTACCCAGTATCACAAATGGAAAACTTTCAGGCTCCTTGACATCTGCATAATAAATGAATTCTTTCTTCCAGTTGCTTAAGTTTTGAAAGCTTTGAGAGTCATCCACACTGAAGGTTAGCAGGCAACAGTCAGAACCTCTATAGAAAGGAGTCCGCAAGCTCCTAAAACGTTCCTGACCTGCTGTGTCCCATATCTGCATTGTGACAAAGTGTCCATCGACTTCCAACTCTTTATTTAAAAATTCCACGCCTATTGTATGAAACAGCTGTGCATCAAACTTGTTGGTGACATATCTGTTCATCAGGGAACTCTTCCCAACTCCACCGTCTCCTAGCAGTATTACTTTAAGGAGTGATGATTTTGCAGCCATTGTTATGGGAGCAGATCCTTCTGGTTTCTCACACCTGTAAAAATTCAGAATATAATTTAAAAAGTTGTGAGCAGAAAATATTTACACACATAAATACCTAAAAAGTGTTAAAAGTCAATGAACATCAAGTTTCCTGCAAAATCAGGAGAATTATGGTAAACAGGAGAAATGCAGATCATAGTAAGAGTACCCACTCAATAAAGAGTGATTAAGAGGTCTCTTCCACAGACTGCAGTTCATATGGGAGTCTAAGCAGTGAATTACACAGCACAATCTTCTGGTCTGTCACTTAGAACCTCCAAACCCTCCAGCAGTTGTGCAGAAGTTGTGCATCACATTCAACAACTGCAATGATTCATTTATGTCCACTGAAGATGATCCATGGGAGAAAGTGGAGTGTGAGAATTTTAGAGAGCACAGGGCTGTATTTCATTAGCAAAGTCATTTTTTAACATGCAAAAGTGAAGAGAAAGCGTCAGAAATAAAGCAGGGCACTAATCTGTTGCACTGGAATCACTGCTGCACTTCACCCAAAACTGCAACCAGACAAGGAATTCTAGATCAACTCACAGAGAGTGCAGAACAAATGCAAATGCTTTATCTGTTTTCAAAGTCTGCTGATTAGGTATCAGTACACAAACATTAAATATTTTGCAGTCTAGTACTAGCAGAACAGCCATGATGAATGTGATACTATTACAACTACTATGAAAACAAATTCACTGTTGCTGCTTCAAACGTACTCAAAATGTCAGATACTGTGGCCAAGTGTACACTGACAGTTCTTGTAGCAGGTGTCAACTTTGCACAGTAAAACTTTAAGAAACAGCCTGCAAGTGCTAGTGAATAATCTGCTACCACATAGGGATGGTGAGTTAGTGGCACCAATTAAGCATTTTTACTGTCATATTTTAGTGTTAGAGGATTTTTTTTTTCAATTAGTTAGCTCATTATTGGTTTGTGCAAGTCCAAGGTTTACACTACCGGAAGGAGGGCAATCTAATACTGCAAAAAAAAAAAAAAGTGTTTTTAATTGCTTAAGGGTAAAGCTTAATTTTAAAAAGGCTAAGCTTGAGTTTCTGTATGAGAAAAACTGCTGTTCATATACCTCCCATTACCAAGAGAAACCAAAGTTATTCAGGCAAAACAGGCTCCTCTGTAAATACCATCTATTTAAAATGGAAACAGGTCATGAGTTGCCTAGTCCATCTCCTTCTCTGAAGGAAGGAATGCAGTCTGGCTGGTTGTAATTAGCTTACTGGCACATACATCACACGTAGAGTACCACTATGGAATTAATACCCAATACAAGCTGGCATGAGAGTCATATGACTCTGTGCTGCCTTAGAATCAGGGCCTACATTAGAAGTGAGAAATTTCAGGAATTTTTTTGGCTTTAATTTTTCATCTTTGAATGTTTATTTGTTAAACACAGCTGAAGCCTCATCACAAAGAAATTTCAAAATAAAAAGAACAGTGGCTGCTTCCATTAAAAATTTGTTCAGAGCAAGTAATTCTATCTATTCATATTGTGTAATTAAAACCAGTGTTTATAAATTCTTAACAATTTACAGGTTTATAGCACAATGTTAAAACCGCTTAAGAGCTACAAAGACATTGTTCATTTAACTTTCACAAAGCTATGGGATAATTGGTATGACTCAGGATATGAACACGTACATATTTATATGTGTGGAAAGCCTTATCAGAGTTACTAGCCTACTTGCACATGAGTTCCTGGTTCACACTGAAATATTTAAAATGGTCCAGAATCTTCATTTAGATCCCAGATTCTTACTATGGGTTAACAAGTTATTTGAGCTATGCCGCTAGATAGTACCATCTTTTTAATAAATAATGCATTCATGAGAACAGAGAGTACTGAATGTTTCCCTGTTCTTCCGCTCCAGCGTAGGAACAAGTTGTAATTATTTTTTTTATGTCCTACTGAAATCACAAGTTCCCTGGAAGACAATGTGGATAAGAAAACCTGACTTATGTAGTTCTGACTGGTACTTTGCCCTTGTTTCTTTTAGCTTCTACAGTTTGAAGGACTGCAGTTATGATTATGAAATTCTCCATGAAGTCACATTTTAAACCAAACACAAGCAAAAAAAGCATTAAAAGTACCTAGTGCTTTAGTGCTTCCAGAACATGAGAAGTTACATTTGTGCAATTCCAACTACATGGACCATTACAGTACTATCTAGGAGACTGATGACTATTAAAATACTTTCATTGAGCAATTATAAATCTGCCACAAACCATTAAAAGTGCCTTTCCAATTAGAACCAAACTGGTCTTTTTACACAAAGGCTACATAAATAGTCTTGCAGCACTGATAAGCAAGTATCAAGTTTCTCAACACGATGCTGCAGGCAACGTCACTTTTCAGGACATTCAGCTTCCGTGGTAAAAGCTGTCAAGCTGAGCTAGCGGGTATCGTTTCCGTAAAGTTCTTAATCCAAAATAAATGGGATGTATACTCTGACATTTAAGTGCATACTTACAAGCTAGATCTGAAGCAGCAAAGAAGGATGTTCAAAGGTATTACAAAGCATTTTTATTTGGGAGCAGCAAAGACTTCGTACAATTATATTCTTTTGGCTATAAGGGACTCATCTGCAGCCCCACTGATTAAGTGATTTAGAGTATCTGCAGAACCAGGATGGTAGTTTTCAGCACAGTGGATTGCTGTGTTCTTTATACTTACACATCCTTGAATAAGATAAAATTTTTAAAGAGCTCAAGTTTTGTGATTTTTTTCTAAATTATGAAGCCTTAATACTCCAACAAATAAAAAAAACAGTAAAATCCTTAAGACATCTAGAGAATTAATGCTATTTCTCCTCTTACATACTTAGAAATTATCTGTATAATGTGCTTTTTGACAATATTTTTGAAAGAAACTGTCAACATCTGATATCATATCTCTGAATATTTATTACCCTAGTGGTTCAGTTTAAATAATCATTCAACATCTGCAAACAAAACAAAAACCTTAGATTTCCAACATGCATCTGAATTTTTTAACCAACATCAGGAACAGCAAGACACCACAGAACTAAAAAGAACTATCAGTCCCAATTATTTCTTGTGTTAAGCTAATTGCGCAGCACAGTCTCAACCTAGTACACAGAGAAGTCTACAAAGATCTTTCCCTCCCCTATGTTCCTCTACCATTTCAATATTCAAAGAAACTCTGAGCAAATAAAAAGAAGCCACACACTGGCCTCCAACAACTTATAAGGACCAATTTAGATTTTCTTAAATTCAGTGACTGTCAGTTTCATAGCTGCCTTTTTATTTTAAATGGAATTACCTCTTTTAACACTTATGTGCTGAGGCAGCACTCAAAGAAAAGGGAGATACTTGGTCTATAAAACCATAGCACTTTGTCTAGGAATTTGTGGTTTTACTACAAAAAAAAAAATTTACTANAAACCAGCAACAGAAATCTTACCTCTACCCCCACTGTTTTAATAAAAGACAAAAAAATTGATTCATTGCAATAGCACAACTGAATTCCCTCAGTATTCTTGAGGAAACTGATGTAAGGGACACTTCAAACTTCCAGACTATTGTCTCTCCACTTGTACCTACTTCCTAACTTAGAAACAGGCAATAAGATTTATTTCAACCACCATGCTTGCAGCCACTGGTCACTGATAAACCATCTACTATAAAAAATAAAGATTAAACCCAAAGGTTTCCTAAAGACATGTGGCATACTGTCCTTTAAAGTTGTTGAAAAGCATTCATTTGACTTGGAAAAGGAAAAAAACNGTCTCAACCTAGTACACAGAGAAGTCTACAAAGATCTTTCCCTCCCCTATGTTCCTCTACCATTTCAATATTCAAAGAAACTCTGAGCAAATAAAAAGAAGCCACACACTGGCCTCCAACAACTTATAAGGACCAATTTAGATTTTCTTAAATTCAGTGACTGTCAGTTTCATAGCTGCCTTTTTATTTTAAATGGAATTACCTCTTTTAACACTTATGTGCTGAGGCAGCACTCAAAGAAAAGGGAGATACTTGGTCTATAAAACCATAGCACTTTGTCTAGGAATTTGTGGTTTTACTACAAAAAAAAAAAATTTACTAGATTAAGGAGGACCTGCTCATACCAGAGTACTGAAGGCTAAAGACAGGTTGCTGTACACAAGTTCTGTCTATGGAAAAACCACGTTAGCCAAAATGGTAATTTCATTGCATCTGTCATGTCAGCAACCTACAACCCCACTTAAACTATTAAGCAAACCAAGTCAAGTGGACCAATTTACAGTTTCACTTTTACCACACTGACCTCAGCACACCATAAAAAAAAAACCCCAAAACCAAAACAAACCAACCCCCCCCCCCAAAAAAAACAGCAACAGAAATCTTACCTCTACCCCCACTGTTTTAATAAAAGACACAAAAAAATTGATTCATTGCAATAGCACAACTGAATTCCCTCAGTATTCTTGAGGAAACTGATGTAAGGGACACTTCAAACTTCCAGACTATTGTCTCTCCACATGTACCTACTTCCTAACTTAGAAACAGGCAATAAGATTTATTTCAACCACCATGCTTGCAGCCACTGGTCACTGATAAACCATCTACTATAAAAAATAAAGATTAAACCCAAAGGTTTCCTAAAGACATGTGGCATACTGTCCTTTAAAGTTGTTGAAAAGCATTCATTTGACTTGGAAAAGGAAAAAAACCAAGGTAATGCCTTGTTCCAACTAATCATGTTTATTTACAGTCTAATACACTTTCAGCCAAGTCTCCTTAAAAAGGGGTCCACCTTTCTTAAAGATTTAAGAAAAAATACTATCTAGAATTTACTGATGAGCAAAATTAGCAGTTCCATAAGTGGCATAACAATCATGCAGATGTGTTTCATAATTTCCTATCTATTCTCAAACTGACACATACACAACACATCTATTTCAGCTCTGAAGTTGGTTCAGTTTTCTTTGCTAAGCTTATTTTGTTGAACTGCAGATATCAGGCATTAACAGTTTAAAAAGGCACACCAACATCTCAAGTATTTTGTCTGACAAAAACACTTGCCTTTCATTAATATAATGTAAACTTACTTCCTCATTACTATTTTTTTCCTTAACATTAATGAAGCATGACAATATTTACCAGGCCAGCACAAAGTTAGTTGTTTTCTGTGGTTTGTTAGTTGCAGTGTCTTGTGAAAAAAAAAAGATGAAAACTGCTTCTGTGCAAAATATCTGAAAAAAGTCACAAGAACTATCAGAGTTGCAGCATGACATGCAGAATCCAGAACTATGTAGTTTTCAACACTTACTGTTTGTTTTGTTTTACATCTCTGAGCTCTCAGACAGAGTAGTTATACTTGTCCCCTATATCAGACTGACAAGTTTCCAGATATCCAAAAAGGCAGAAGCAAATTTTCTCCCTTTTTTCTGCTAAGCCAACCCTTGTTCTTACATTCAGAAGGTACTGGTTTACACCCTGGCCAATTAAGTGGCAGAAGAACATTTTTTTAGTGCTTGAGAAGCTACAAGCCTGTTTGACCTAGAAGGACTTATCTCTAAATTCCAAGATGCCTTGACATGAAGTCAAGGTGCTACACTCCTCAAACTTTTGAATGCGCTACAAGCTCAGACATTAGTCAGCCTCCAAACTTACCTTCCCCTCCACAGGGTACCCACGTCAAGAACTGTGGATCAGGAACACTCCTTTATTGAGAGCCACTCATCACCTGCCTAGTTCCCCAAAAGTCAGGAAGCACTTAAATTATATGGCTCGACCTACTGAGATCCTAATAATCTCGCAAGTCTTCCTTCCTTTATCTCCGATTTCATCATTGCACTGGGAAGGTAGTCTCTGTTTTCTGTCAGACAGATCTTTATGAATTTGATGGTACTTTACCTGAAATTGCCTCTAGTTGTAAGCAGCCTAGACACACAACACCAGAATATCACTAGAGCTCATTCACAATCATTTCTAATATGAACACAACCCAAACTGAACTGACATGTAACTGCTGCCACTCATCTGTATAAAAAAACCCCTGCATTTTGGAGTGTCATAAAGTTATTTTTAACTCCCCTGTAGTTCAGGACTCTAGTTCAAACAGTTGCCTGGCATGACTCAGGACTATGAAAAAAGCAGCAACCAAGGGAAGGAATCTTTAAGTCTGCACAACACCTGCACATAAAATCATGCCCAGCACCCACTGCCAGAATTACTTCATTTAGTCTAACTTGTATCTAGCCATAAACTCAATCAGCAAAACTTGTTAGAAATACCTACATTAATACCTCTGCTAGTTTAATCTTGAAGAGACTTGGCCTTCACTTTCCAGCTTGTTCACTATGTTCAAGTAGAACTAGCAAACATTTGTTCTGATTTAATCAGAGTTGACATCTCTCAGTAGCTCACAGATGAGCATTAAATATTCTATTACTTTCAGCCAACTTCAAAACACCCTTAGGTGCTGCTGCTCTTGGTCCAACATTTCTAATACCTTACCTAGCAATTATTTCTACTCATATGTGCTCGCCTTACTCCCTTGTAATACTTTCCCCTTTTCCTCCGGGGACTCTTAGCAACAGCAGCCTCCACTGGTAAGAGCCTCCATTGTAGATTCGCACTCTTGCCAATACAGCTATGTGACCAAAGCCCATCGCTTGGGGGTTAAGCAGGTTATATTGTACCAGGCCATCCTACTACTTGCTCTGTAAAGCATGAAAACAAATAGAGAACAACAAAGAGAATGAACGTTATTTTTTAAAAAAATTACTCTTAAGGAATACCTATAAGCCTTTTTCCTGGGCAATTTTTATTCATTGTGAAACATTATATAAAATTCCAATCCTAAGGAGCTGAAAGATCTGTTTCTCATTATTTATCACTAAATTGACACAAAATAAAGTTTGGAATCTAAATACCTTACCTGTCCCTCTGTAATTTTTTTCATGTATTTTCAGTTTAAGGAAACCAATCGTTTGCTTGAGCACTCAAAACAAGGACTGCCAGAGCTTTTTTCTTTCCTTGAACTACACACTCTTGATTTTAATTAAATGGAAAAGGCTTTACTAAAATTGAAGCAGCAAACAGAGCTCCATACAACCTAAGAGAAGACAGAAAAATAACAGCTCATTAGAAATTCCACACTGATACACAGATGTAGCTGTCCTATCCTTTGGTTAGTTTTCCCTAGAAATAAAAGTGCTAAGAAAAAAAAGTTTCACGTTTTGGGTTTGTCTGTGAAATGGCTCTCACTCCACTCTCCTGTTACAGCCTGTTACATAAATATGCTACTAAATAGTAACAAAAAAAAACCTCAGACACACACCCGGGGCCACTCTTGCTCTAAAAAAAAACCAAGCACTGACAACGTCAGGTAAAGACAAATAAAAACCACATGCTTATTTAGCAGAGCTATAAATCATTGTGGACAAGAGAGAAAGCAGGAAAACAACACGTAGGGCAACAAACTGCAGGAGAGCTATCTGCATACAAGCGTTTTAATTCCAGAACAAAATGTAGCCGAGTTCACTACTCACCCTAGTTAATAAAATTAAGCATTGCCTATGTACCTGGTTATATATAACCTTGCAATAAAGGCCATTAATATAGGGTTTTAAAACTACTTTTCTTGCATTCTTCTGTTATTTGTTCAATTATTTTTGCACCAATTACATTTAACTGGAATACCTACATCGAAACTACTCACGCCCCATTCAGATGTAAGCGATTTAACAAAGTTAACCGAGTCGGTTTGGCTCTCCAGCCATCACCCAAGTTTGCAGAGACACCTGCCGAGCCAGAGGAGCCACCGGCAGCTGCAGAGAGTGGCTGTACCGGGTTTGAAAAACTAAAAGCTACACGGCCGAGCGGTCCCTCGGGAACACAGAAGTCCCTCTCCAGCAGAGGGAAAAGGCAATAGAGATCGGTGTAGTCGTCGTGTTCTCGTGTGCGTGTGTCTCCCGGTGCTGAGGAGACAGACAGGTCCAAATCCCGAGTTTCACCCAAACCGACGGGCGATCCCTCCCCAGGGAGCACTGCGCAGCCGGAGACTGCGGATCAGGCGCGGGCTGAGCCGCCTCCCGCAGGAGCCCCCGCCTGCCCCGAGTCACGGGATCGCCGATCACGCCACGCTCCCCTCCCGCCGCCCGGAGCTCGCAGCGCCCGGCAACCCCTGAGAGGGGAAAGGAGCGACAAGGCGAGGAGTCAGAAGGAAAGGAGACAACGAACCTCCCTCCCTCCCCGCCCCCAAAGCCAGCGCCGCAGAACCTTCCCCCGAGGCCGCCGGAGAGGGAGCGCGGCCCCCGGACGGTGCGGGGTGGCGGGGGGGGAGCAGCGCCCGGAACGCGACCCCCTGAAGCCCCAACAGCGGCCCGCCCTGCCCTCCCAGGGACACCGACCGCTGCTCGCTCGCTCGCCCCTTTCTCACGTCTGCTAGGAAAAAAAAGGGAGGAGAGGCGCGCCGAGGAGAGCGCGATGAGCGCCGCGCACAGCCGGTACCTGCCCACGGGAAGGGAACTGCTACTGCTGCCGCCGAACCCAGGCCGCGCCGCCGCCGCCGGGCGTTCGGGAAGGAAGAAACAACATGGTGGAGGGGGCGGAGGGCGGGGGCTGCGTAAATCACGTGACAGAGCCCCGCCCCCTGAGGTGGGTGGGGAGCGGCGGGGCGGGGGCTGCGCCTCGGGGGCTGCGGGGAGTGATACGGGCTCCCCTCAGCCTCCTCTTCCCCACGCTAAACAACCCCAGCTCTCTCAGCCGTTCCTCATAGGGCCTGTTCTCCAGCCCCTTCACCAGCTTTGTTGCTCTTCTCTGGACTCGCTTCAGAGCCTCAACATCCTTCTTGTGGTGAGGGGCCCTGAACTGAACACAGGATTCGAGGAGCGGTCTCACCAGTGCCGAGTACAGAGGGAGAACAACCTCCCTGGACCTGCTGGCCACACTGTTTCTGATACAAGCCAGGATGCCATTGGCCTTCTTGGCCCCCTGGGCCACTGCTGGCTCATGTTCAGTCGGCTGTCTACCAACACCCCCAGGTCCTTCTCCTGAGGGTGATGCTATCCTGGCTTGTATCAGAATCAGCGTGGCCAGCAGGACCAGGGCAGTGATTCCTACCCTGTTCTCTGCACTGGTGAGACTGCGCCTAGAATACTGTGTTCAGTTCTGGGCCCCTTGCTACAAGAAACACATTGAGGTCCTGGAGCATATTCATAGAAGGGCAGTGATGCTGGTGAAGGGGCTGGAGAACAAGTCAGGGTGACAAGTCAGGGTGTTTGTTCAACCACGGACCTGCAGAAAGCTTTAGACTTGGGAAGCACAGTAATGGGAAGGAGTTTGCTCACAGCAAGCACAGCACCGATGACTCCTCAGAGGGACCATAGTGAGTGCTCACTGTTGTATGACATTTAAGAGAAGGACTGGTGTCCCAGTGCAAGGGGATGAGACTTATTTAGTCTAGAATGCCCTTAATTATTAAGATTTAGGAAGCTATTTCACAGTATTTGCAGGTCAGAGTTATTTAATAAAGGCAGCCGTCTCACTGTGCTCCTCATCAGGGGTCCCATATAAGCAAACTCATGACTGTAAGGCAGCTTTGCTTCATAGATAGAGACATTACAAAATATAGGCATGTCAACGAAGGAACTAACCAAAATCCGAAGTATGCTACTCACAAATAGTAGTTAGACTTTTCGTATTCCTTATAGTAATTCAGAACAACATTGACTTAACTGTTTAAATAAGATCACAGGAAAAAAAGTCTACAGAAGTTGGTGACAGTCTCTTCTGTGCTCTTACAATTTATCACAAGAATAGAACAAAATATGATTAAAATTAAAACAGCAGAAATTATTTAAGTGAATTCAAAGAAGGTCCCACATCATATAGAGGAATAGCTGACTACAGGCTTAAGGAGCAATCATTTGAAGTACACCCATTTGCTAAAGCAGTCATCACATGCTTTTGATCATACGGGAGAAGCAATCAGACTAGAATTACCCCTCGCGTAGTCATCTTGTTCTGGGTCAGATTTACAACCTGGCCCAGCGAATAGGAAACATGATCTCCATATCATCAAAAGAAAATGTCTTCTGACAAGAGCAGGATTATTAAAGGGCAGTCCATGCTAGAGGCAAATCTGGTGATACTAGACCCATTCTTAGTTAACAAGCTGGACTTTGACATTTTTTAGATTTTTTTTTCCTCANCATTCTTAGTTAACAAGCTGGACTTTGACATTTTTTAGATTTTTTTTTTCCTCAGATTTCCTTTCATCCAGTGCCAAAGTGAACTATAAATAAGTGCTGCAGGGCTGAAAAATGGAATCAATTTTAAGATATCAGTTTTGACAGTATTTTGTGATTTTAAAGAAAAAAAATCTGCAGTTAGACATGGAGGAAATTATATCTCTATTTTGCACTCAATACCTTGTGGGATGAAACTACCATCTTTTTTTTTTTTCTTGAGACAAGACTGGTTTTCACACACTGATACATTCAGGGAAATTTACAGTCATAGAATGGTCTGGATTCAAAGGGACCTTTAAAGGTCATTGTGTCCAACCCCACACAACAAGCAGGGACACCTTCAGCTACATTGGGTTGCTTAGAACATCATCCAACCTAACTTGAATGTTTCCAGGGACAGGGCTTCTAATACCTCTCTGGGTAAACTGTTCCAGTGTTTTACCACACTCACTGTAAAAAGAAATTCTTCCTTATATCTAATATAAATCTACCCTCTTTCAGTTTGTAACCATTACCCATTATCCCATCACAACAGGCCTTCCTAAAAAGTCTGTCCCCATCTTTTTTGTAAGCCCACTTTAAGGGGTCACAACAAGGTCTCCCTGGAGCCTTCTCTTCTCCTAGCTGAACAACCCTCACTTGGCCTTGTTGGACCTCATGAGGTTTACATGGGCTCACTTCTCAAACTTGTCCAGGTCCCTTGAATTTTTAAAATTCTAGCTAGAAACAAAATTATTAAACTTTTGAGATAAGTTGTATTTTTCTTTTACATGGGAACATAAAAGAAAATGGAAGTGGACCGTGCTGTAACCATTTGCTTTTTATAGACATAACCTATTATGCTTTTTGTAGACATAATGGACCATCAATAGAGTTACTCTTATGGTCAAAATACATGAATGCGTACTTGAGGATCAGGAACTGAAGGCTCTTCTCCCTTGTGTCTATCCTGTTACTATTATTCATGTACGTAACAAAACCAATAGTTGCTGTAGAATGATCAAAATCTGTAGAACAAATAATGCCATTGACAGGGCTGCCAGTTCTTAGGGACAGAAGAAAATGCCCAGCAAAGATGTGGTTTGAAACACATACACCAAAATCACTCATTTTAAATTCTGCACACAATGTAGGGTCCCAATGGTGGGTGCTGTGGTCTCTACCCCTGCCTGAGGCTGCTGCCTGATACAACTGGTGGTGATAAGTAGGGCTGGGTCAGTGCTGGCAGGGAAGCTGCCCTCAGGGTCCTGCTGCCAGTAGGAACCACACTCAGATCAAGCCCAGGCTGAGCCCAGGTCCTGCTTCCCACCTTATGCCCAAGCCCCCTGTTCAACACCCAGCCTGACCTCAGCACTGCCTCCTTCCCGCAGATTTGTCTGGACCTCACTGGAATTTTGGCTGATTGTTGTCATGGAACACACCCTGCTCTTCCTGTTAGTCTGCTGTGGGACAGTGAGCTTTTTCTTTGAAGTCAGTGTCCCTCCAATCCCTGTCACCCACTCTCTACTCTTGGCTCATCTCCTCTTGTGTAGCAACCCACCTTTGCTGCTCCTTCATGTGCATGTTCATCTGAAAGCTGACTTTGCAGCTAAAGGTTTTTTTTCACAGAGGTGTGTTCATGAAGAGATAATTGTAGTTATATCACATGCTAGCAAACAGCACAAATAACATGCCAGTGGCAAAGAAAGGGCATTTTTTCATTTCTGTGTGTATAAGAAAGTTCGGTATCAGCAAAGTTCTTATATAAAAGAGCTTGTGAATGATGCTTTTTACCATCTGTAGTTGGCAAGAAGACTTTGTCCCATGCTAGCAAGTGATGACATGGCCTCAATAAAACATGACTTTGTCACTTCCTGGCTGAATTACAGTAGGACAAAATAAGACAAATGAAGTCATCTGCCTTTATGGCTCTGTTAATACCAGAATGCAGCAAGCCAGCCCCCAAGCCATGCAAGAAATTATTGAAGTGCTCTTGGTTTTTTCCTTATCTTCTAGGCATTCAGTGAACGGGGCCATTACACCCTGAAGATTTCCCGAAGGACTGCAATTCAACATATTTGGTCCTTAAACCACAGCCTATTACAAGATAACTTTTCTTTTTGCCAGAAAAACATCTGTTCTGGTTTTTTTTGTTGTTTAAAGAGTTGCAGTTCTTGGTTCACGTAACAAATGTACAGTCCATAGCAGACTGAAAGGAACACATTATAAATAATAAACAGCACCATTTTACTCTTGGGTTGGAAAGAAAGAAAAGTTTATGAACAACAAATAGCAGCAGAGCATCCCACTGAAAAACGATACAATAAGAAAGTCATGAGGGAGATACAAAAGGACCTCAACAGAATGGAATGAAATGGATGCTACCATGGATCTCCAGCAATCAAGAAGAATCATTGACTCCTACTAACAGAGTATTTCTCAGAATAGTAATCTCACTTTTACATTGAAAGTTGTGTGGAATTTTTTGTTAATTTAGCTCTCATCATCTTAAAACACATATTAGAAATTCTGCAGCTACAGTTTGCTTGAGCTTCAAGTGCAATCTATATTTAAGACCTTATTGCTACTCTTAAAAGATAGGAGTCAAGGAACAGCTGAAATCAGTGCCACTGGAAAACCCAGTGAAAACAAATGCCAGCTTGTCTTGTGTATCACTCTCCTTTGTGAGTTAGCATCATGAACATGCTAAACGTTGTACCAGAAGTAATTGTCTCTGCTTAAAAAAAGTTAAGATCTCTTTTTTCCCACCTGAAACAAACTGGGGGGAAAAAAAAAGCTCACTTCAACAATATAAAAGAACCTCACTTTTCAAAGCTTTCCTTTTATTCTTGTTTCAGAACTCTAATACTCCTTGTGCTCCAGTAATCTAGACCGTCCTGCTGGTATATACGCTGTGTAATTGCTCATTGACTTTCTGGAGCCATTTTGAGCCAAGGCATGCAAACTTATCCAGTCAAACATTTCAAGCCTGTGCGGTTACACAACCTGGGCAGGGCCAACATAATCTATTGACAAACTGCAGTCTCTAGCAGTACCTTGCTTAGTGAAACTATGACCACATCTTTTAAAATAAGAGCAATGATTTATTTGAACGACCGTCCCATATTTGGCACTGTTCACTATTCTGATATATAGTGGCACATGATGCTACACAACATCTGCTTTCTACTAAACCTTTCAAATAATGAGGATTGGATACAAAAATGGATAGAAAAATAGCTGAAGTGGTAATAAACTGAGTTAGGTGAAAATAACCAATGGCATAAGATGATCAAGAAGGTAATACAATAATTATTGTTGTTTACAGTTTCATTAACTGCAAACAGTTTAGATTGGAAGGGGCCTCAAAGCCCATCCAGTTCCAACCCCTGCCACAGACAGGGACAGCTCCCACTGATTCAGGGTACCCGTTCAGCACTGGAAATAACAGTCTCAGCTGTGTTACAGCTAGATGGGCACAGGAACTGTCCTTGATTCCTCCAGAAAATACTCACCATCTCTGCTCAGATGATGCATTTTAGCCTTAAACTGCAAAATGTCAGTTGTCCATTTGTAAAAGATATCTCCATTAATGCCAAATATGCACTTTTATTGTGTTTATACAATAAGATGAAACAAAACAAAACACTTTTAATTCTTTTTTTTATTTTTAGTTAAACTAATTTAACAGTCTAGCTTGCAAAAAGTGACTTAATTAAGGAGTCAATCCATGCTGAACATCCTGCAATGCACGCAAGTATGTGAACTGTTTTGGAAATAGTTTGTTTACTGTAAATGAAACGGATAGGGGAGCTGGGGTTGTTTAGCCTGGAGAAGAGGAGGCTGAGGAGCTGTAGTTGCTCTCTACAACTACCTGAAAGGAGGTTGTGGAGAGGAGGGTGCTGGCCTCTTCTCCCAAGTGACAGGAGACAGGACAAGAGGAAATGGCATCAAGCTCTGCCAGGGGAGGTTTAGGCTGAATGTTAGGAAAAAAAAATCATGGAAAGGGTCATTGGACACTGGCACAGGCTTCCCAGGGAGGTGGTTGATTCACCTACCCTGGAGGTGTTTAAGGCACGGGTGGACGAGATGCTGAGGGGCACGGTTTAGTATTTGATAGGAAGGGTTGGACTTGATGATCCGGTGGGTTTCTTCCAACCTGGTGATGTTATGATTCTATGATTTTATGTTCTGTGAAAGAACTCCTGCTGAAGATAATGAAAATTCCAAGTACTCGGTACCTTGGGGAAAAAACCTGTAGCACTTGGAATATAAGTAATGGATTTACTATTCTTCTCTTGGATAAAGTGTTACCATTCTCCCCATTTTTCTTTTATATCTTTATAAATTAGCATTGATTAAAACCACACAGTTTTATTCAAGTAATTTTCAAAAATAACTCAGCAGTTTTTACAAACTGATTCTGAACTTCTTATTGGAAGCATCTATGTAACACCAATGCAAAATTTCAAATTACAGTTTCAACAGAGATACTTTCTCATATCTAAGTTTATAAACCACTTTTTAAAGAGTGACAGCACTACAAACAAATCCATCTGCTGTGGTACCACTGCTCTCCACATTCATTACAAATAACATAAGTCAACATTTGTTCATCTGGATTTGTGCTTCGCACCCAACCTGGAAGAAAGAGAGCTCCTCTAGCAATTGTTGTGACAGTGCAATCAAATTTTTCACAGTGCCTACACTTTATTTTGTTTGTTTGTGTGCCATTAAAAACTCGTGGAAGTTGATGTTCTTGAACAGAGGATTCTGTATACAGAGCCCTGAGCTTTTTCAATTCATCACTGGCCATTTCCATCACTGTCATCTCAGCAAAAGCCTTTGGACTCAAAGTCCCTAAAAAAAGGTTATTTTTTAAGTGGCAACTTTTAGGGTTCTTCAGGTTAGCAATTTTGCTTCTGATGCAATTTTTGTACTTTTTGTCATTTCTAGCATGAAGAGCAAAAATGTGTTCTTCAATTTGTTTGGATAGCTCTAGCCATTTATCAGTTTCTTCTTTGTTTTTGGCAGAACCAGTCAAAGCTTTAAAAAGAAGATCTGTACATTTACACCTCAGAGCTCTCATTGGATCCTGCTGCAGACTTGCTTCATTAACCAGAGGCTTAAAATCTTCATTGTCAATGTGTTGTTCCTCTAAACAAGAAAGCTGATTTAGGCTGCCTTCTGCATCATTATGCACCACATTTTTAACAGTTTGCGATGGCACCAAAATTTGAGAACTAGTAGCATCTATTGTCTCTTGCTGACATGGTCCTTCAGACAGCAACTGCTCTCTAGGAACCAGGCGGAGATGTTCAGTTTCCTCTTTCACAGACACAGACTTTTGAACTTGTGTTGACTGAACACAGTTACCCTTGTAAAGTGCTTTCCACCTTGATAATAACTGCTTTGCTTTCTTTTTCAACCCTGCTGAAGGGCAGCTCTTCAGTACTCTGTACACGGCCTTGGCAACTTCTGTCCCCTGAAGATATTCTATAGTCATATTAATATCTTCAAGCTCTTTAAGATGACCCTCAACATCTTGGAAATTGTTCTCAGACAGTAGTTTTTCAATACAATGGGCTCTGTGTGCAATATTTTTCTGGTACAATATTTTTAAACCTGAAAGTGAAGAAAATGTTTGTAATATTTATTGCTGTTATGCTCTTCTGCACATTTTCACAACATTTTCTTTTTATTTTCTTATATTTTACATTATTTTGTTTGTATACCTCACTGGGTTTGCCAGCTTTTTCTTGAAATGGTGTACAGTAGAGTTAGTGGAGCAAATGTAAAATGCAAAATGCAGAGGAGCCTGGATCCTAGAAAAATGCAAGTAGGCATGCTAGTTTAACTCAGGCAAGGCATAGTTTCATTTTTAATAAAATCTGCCAGCTTCCACTTGGTTTCTCATAATAAACACCTCAGCTAAAATATATAGGTTTGGGCATTAGAAGACTGATTTGGAGTAAGGAGCAATGTGTAGCACAGCTACGTTTTTCACAAATTTGTTTGATTTTGCCACTGCCACTGTTGTAGCCTGTAAAATGGCGAATCGCTGATACATGCAGAAATTAGATATATGCTTTAAGAACGACGCAGAAAACATAAGAAGTAAGAAAGCTGAAGAAAACTTGCAAACTCCTAGTGTTTTAATCAATATTAACTTCTACAGCAGATATATCAGATATATCAGATACCTGTGAATTGGTTTTTTTCCCATTTCAGACTTTTTCCTCAAGTCTTTGTTACTTCAAAAGCATAAAATTAACCAGATAATGTGGGTATTCTATCTGACCAAAAACCACTGACCTAAATGACTTTTTCAAGCACCTGGTGGAGATGTCAGAGTTTTCAAGCCTTTTGAGGAACTTTCATTTATGTCACCATAACTTAATATTGGGGATTTCTCCAGTTACTAAACGGTAAGTAGTGGAACACATTTTATTGGGAGCTGCAAAGTGAAAGTTTGGGGCTACCCTGCAGCAAGTTTAAGCAAGTAAGGCTGACATAGCTCAGTGGATCTTAAGCCCAAAACACCATTCTGGTTCCTACATGGCCCTAAACCTTTCACTTGCTATGCAAGAGATCGCATGTCATATAACTTCCAAAAGTTTCATTTTATATAAAAGCCACTAACAGAGAAGCTAATCAGACAAGTCCCCACCACTCTTCTCTCCTTTGCTAGCTCTGGCATCGTATTACAGTTTGATTAGCAAGGCAGGGCAACTCAAAAATAGACACCTTCAAAACAGTTTCAAAATAGTGACATCTACAAAATCCTAACTGTTATTGCTGGCAATTCTTAAAGGTAAATGACACACTCCTCTATATCCTAAGAAGTACCTATTTTCTTACAGCTATGGCATTATTAAAGCATGCTCCCATTTATTCTGATGCGTTAAATGAAAAGAAAAAGGAAATTTTAGAATACAGAGTCTTATGGCTTAAGAAAGATTTCCTTTTGACTCCTTTTTATCAAGCTCTTTGACCAAAAAATGCTCAAAAGAGTTAGTACTACTAACATTATTCTCCTATTTGCTGAAAAGAATTAAATGTAGAAAGCAGAATCAAATAGTGTGTTCTGAGTGTTAAGCGTTCCTCTTTTCTTGGGAGCTCGCCTTCTAAATTTTTGCACAAACCCAGTGTTTTGTCTGAAGTTGCATATTTCCTGTTTCTGCTCTGGAAAAAAAAGTCATCTGCCTGGTAGAGACTGATACAAGGCTTGCTACACGTGTCCATGTTTAAACAAACTCATAAGGAGGTTTCTTGCACCATCACTGTTTCCATGATGAAAGCTCCTGGGCGGAGAGGAGGGACAAGTGATATGCCTGGGTAATTTGCATGCTCTGTTGCTTTCTGTGGCCATCAACCCAGATAACTTGTTTTTCCGCATGACAGAAATAAACTCAAACTTTAGGTAGGATCTCAGAACTCCACAAAAGACAAGGACAGAGACAGAAAACATAAACCTTTATCTCTTTCTACAATACTGAACCACAGACCAACCAGACCACAGTGAATGATCTATGCATTCACTTAACCTACATTCAAACAGCTCATTCTTGTCTGACATTCTGAAGTCTTGCAAAACCTCAATAAGGTCTATTATAGAAATGGACTTACGGCTCTAGAAGTTTCAGAATTGGAGGAACAATCTTATACAGGGCAGCTATTGCTACATGAGGATGCTTCCCTGTTTCCCAAATGCTGAGTAGCTGACTCTAGAAAATGATGATCTGCTAACATTTACTGATTTCACGCAATCTAGGGAAAAGTTTGTGACATAGTTATATACTCAACTAGTATGACTGCCCCATGCCTTAGACTCAGTTCTGCTACTTCCAGCACACCTATGTCAAGCCTAACCTTCCTTCAGTTCTTGTACCTATCCATGTATGTACTCTACTACGCTACACATACCATAAAATATACTTATCAAAATACAAGATTATTTCATGAATTCTGACAACTACAGACATGCAGAAAAACTACCACACACAAAATGCTCTGCTGGTAATTTGTCCATGCATATACTCTTGCCCTGTAACAAAGTAATTCTGATCTTTCATTGAGGACTATGCTTCACAGAAAGTTTCCTCTAACACTAGGGTTAGGATCCATACATAAGAAACAGTGCATCAAGTCAACTTCTATAATCTACTTTCTGGTAGCTGTCCTTGCTCATGGCTACGCACCTGATGTTACGTACCCCACCAGGGTGGCAAGGTGAAGACATTTCTGTGGCCAACATCACAAAAAAAAATTATGTGGCTGAAAAAAAAGACTCCCTCAGCTTCACAGCTATGAATAGGCACTGGCAGCTGGAGTGACTAAGAAAAAGCCTCTGAGAGGAAGAGAAAGAACAGCGATATTCTGTGATACCAGAGATAGCTGCCAGATCTTTGACTGCCCACTGACAAGGGATTTTCGAGTTTTCTGCTATGTTTGATAAGCAAAATCATTGATAGAATGTTACTTCAAAATAATTACATTAATAAGAGTTTTAAACAACTCTAGGTAGTTTATAAATCTTTAACATTCTCTCTAGTTCTGAGATGAGAAAAGTGAAGCTTACAGGGTGAAAAAACCTGCCCAAGCTGGTTCAATATATCAGCTGCGGAACAAAGACCCCCATTTCTACTTCTCTTATAAGCCCACAGCCCAAAGCAATTGCTAAAAATGTTCAACATTTGAGGGAAAAAAAAAGAAACAAAGAGACTGAACAAAGAGGAAGTTGAGGGAAGTTTGGAAACTTTGAAGGGAAAGCAAGTATTTCTCAGAAACCAAGCTGCAATTCCAAATGGGAAATGATTTTACCACGTGATGGAGCTGTAGCACAGCAAACCCATGGGTCTTGCAAAATGTGCTTAAGGAGAACCTTCAGCCTGTTAAGAAAACAGATAAAACATTTTCCCTGTGACCTATTTCCCTACGTGAAAGAGACTTCACTATAGATGAGAATCTATTTGACTAAATTTGGCAAAGAAAACCCTGTAAGTCCAAAGGTGCTGACATACAGACAGGATGGAAAGGTTCCATCCCATATGCAGTTATTGTCCTGTACGTTGCTCTTTCATTCAACTTTTTCTGAAGTTGGAATTTTACCACTTTTCCACCTGAGTCAATGCTATTTGTCAAATGCTGCTGAACAAATATTTGTAAAATTAACTGAATTGTACTCAATCAGCACTGTCTTCCTACTTCCAAGAGGGAAGAAATTAAAGAAAAAGGATTTTTTCCCCCACATACTGAAATGAATAATTCATTACTGATATTGCAGAGGTGCAAGAACAAAAGTAGAAATGATAGCATCAGTTTTGTGCAGTACAAAATAAACATCCACATCCCTCCTACAACTACACGAGGCATTTCCACCCCGCTTAATTTCAGCAATGCATGGGAACACCCATTTGATTCCCAGGTGTCTATTGAAGGTTACAAAGGTAGCAATTGACTCGTATTTACAATGAGACTCTGTAATCTGTGCTGATGAGGTACTTTCTTGCCAAAGAAGCTCTCACACTGACTGCATGGTATAACGAGTCAATTGTGTATACAAGAATAAATGATGGTGATGAATAAAAGTTTTACAAGTCAGTTTGCTCCCAAGGTAAAAAAGAGCGGGTTACCTCAGGTTTAAAGCATGGTTATCCTGTAATAATACCAAGTTGAATAAGAACTTTTTAAAACAGTAAAATGGCTAAGCAGGAGAAAACAAACAAAACCCTCAGCCTGAGATATTTAGTCCTAACTGCAAAGTCAGCCCCCTGGGAAAAACATTGCCTCCTCCAAAACCATTTGGGGAAAATGCTGTCTCTCTGCTATATGCCTTATCTGGTTCAAAGCCACAGCCTGTTTAGCCTCAGCACAGATAACTCTCACTGATAAACCAAGACAAACTCAGAATGCATCCATTTAAGTATAGATGAATGTCTTGGAAGGGTAGAGAAGACTGAACGCCAGTCCTCTTCTCTCATTTTACCTCAAATGTAGATGATTTTTCTTCCTCTAATGAATTCTATGTAATCAGAATAAAATCAGACCACAGCCAAGATAAAGATCAGAAATAGCCAAGTACTCCTAATGCTGTGAAAAACTTTCTGCCAAAAATGTGATCAGAGATGGTGCATAGCACAGGCTTGGAAATACGAAATTTTTTTGCTTTGGGCAACCTAAATTCCATTCGAACAATGAAAATTAACAAATGCTATCTAGAAATCAAAGCCTAGGAGTAAATCAGAGAACTCTCACATCCAGCCACCAGGTCTAAAGCCTTCATCCTATCTACAATGAGAGAGCAGGTATCAAAGATGTAACCAAGAAATTATTTTCTGGGGTTTTTAGTTCATCCTGGTAAGACCCAGGGCAATTCCTGCCTCTCATCAGGACTGCCTCCTGCCTCTAAAGCTTTATGAACTATACAGAAATTAATCTTCAAAGCATAGCCGCATGAATAAATCTCAGATAATACAATAATAACTGAGACAATATGACAGTACTATTGCTGGATGCTCATGACCACTGGTACCTCAGTGACCAAGAGAGTCAAGAGAGTCAAAGATCCAGGGCCAGTGGAGTGTATGAGGTCAGGATTATTGCAAAACCATTCCCCAAAATCTTTATTTTACTTGCAGAATGTTATCATTGTAGAGTCAAAGGCAAAATGCATCTTTTATTCTTCTGCACACAACAAACAAGAGCCACAGTCAGCAAGAAAATGAGAATTAAGTAAGAACACTATGCAAAATATTGGTTCAAGAAATTTTTCTTGACTTCACCTGGTGAAAGAGTATGTAATAGAAAGCAGTCCAATTTAGCAATAGCTTTGTTCTGCATCTTTCACATCAGTGATTGCTTGAACTACAGTGCTCTTCTCAACTCATCTTGAGCTATATTTTCTCTACTCTGTGTTTCTCCCACTGGAACCTTTGTCCCTCAGCTTTCTTCCTGAGAGAAAGCTTGCAGGAGAGAGAGGACAGAGTACATCACATTCATGTGAGGATGCACACAGGAGTCTCTTTTACAAGGCAACTACCATTGTTTAATTATAACAGAATTCTCATTACTTTAAAAAAAATTAAAAAATCAATAGACTGCATAATGAAATTATCAACCCCAAAGCAGAGCTGTCAGCACATTTTTCTAATAAGATTAAACAAACACGTATGGATTTAATGAGATAGGAAAAGTTGTTGCCCTTACCAGGCTGCTTAGCCACTGGCTTTGTTTGACCTCAATTTACAAGCAGGAATACAGCTACAATAGATGAATAACACCTCTGGCTTGTCTCACAGCAAAAAATAGCTCAGAAAATTTTTTAGGAATTGAATAGCTACAGCTGTTTTGAGTTCTAGGGGCTCCAGCTGATGTGACAGTGGACACAGGCATCCCAGCAGAGATGTTACTTTGTTCACAGGTTCTTTTAATAATTTGGTTTAGAATTAAAGTCCAGATGGAGATCCGTAACAAGTGCTGTCCCTCAGGGGTCCATACCAGGACTGGTGCTGTTTAATATCTTCATCAATGATATTGACAGCGAGAATGAGTGCATCCTCAGCAAGTTTGCAGACGACACCACGCTAAGTGGTGCAGTTGCCACACTGGAAAGACAGGATGTCATCCAGAGGATGGACAGTCTGGACAAGTGGGACTGTGAGAACTTCATGAGCTTCAGCAAGGCCAAGCGCGAGGTCCTGCACCTGAGTCAGGGCAATCCCTGATTTCAGTATATGATGGGGGATGACACGATTGAGAGCTGCCCAGCAGAGAAGGACTTGAGAGTGCTGGCTGATGAGAAGCTTGACATGAGCTGGCAACATATGCTCACAGCCCAGAAGGCAACCATATCCTGGGCTGCATCACAAGAACTGTGGCCAGAAGGGTGAGGGAGGTGATTCTGCATCTCTATTCCTCTCTTGTCATACCTCACCTGGAGTAATGTGTCCAGTTCTGGAATCCTCAACATAAGAAGGATATGGAGCTGTTGGAATAGGTCCAGAGGAGGGATACAAAGATGATCAGAAGGCTGGAGCACCTCCCATAGGAGGACAGACTGAAAGAGTTGGGCTTGTTCAGCGTGGAGAAGAGAAGGCTCCGAGGAGATCTTATAGTGACCTTCCGGTACCTGAAGGGGCTACAGGAAAGCTGGAGAAGGACTGTTTACCAAGGCTTGTAGTGATAGCATGAGCGGGAACAGGTATAAACTGGAGAGGCGCAGAGTTAGGTTTGATATAAGGAAGAATTTCTTCACCATAAGAGCGGTGAGATACTAAAACAGGTTGCCCAGGGAAGCTGTGGCTGTCCCATCCCTGGAGGTGTTCAAGATTGGATGGTGCCTCGGGCAGCCTGATCTAGTGGGATGTCCCTGACCACGGCAGGGGAGTTGGAACTAAATGATCTTTAAGGTTCTTTCAAACCCTAACTCCTAACTATTCAATGATTCTAAGATTAAAAACTGATTCTCATTGGAAGATATTTTAGCTCTTCCTATATCTTGTCTGCCTCATCCATGTGAATTTTTTCGTTGAATTGACTGGTTATCTGAGTTAGACAAAAATCTTAAAACCTGCAAATATTACAAGTAATGCACTATTTCACTGATCTGAAATCTTTATTTCTATTTACATGGTTGATATTTTTAATAAAATACTTCTAAGGAGTTAAAAAAAAGTTAAAATTTAGTTTTAACAAGTTACAGATTGCAGGCACCAAGTGGAGATACTAGCTCTTCCACAACAGGATACCTATACAAATTCACAACACAATCTAACACATTACAATTCAATGGGGCAATAATAAAATTAAACAGTTGAGAGAGATGTTTGTAACTAATGTTTTCATTTAAAATTATGTATAAATTGCATGTGCTTCTATTTGCTTTAAAATTTGCACCATTTCACATACACAGTTTCATTGTTTCTCTAACCTACAACCAGACAATTCTTCAGTATTAACTAACTTTGTTCAAAATGATGCTTTCAAGTTCAGGCACAAGGTCACACAGATTTCCCATCAAAGCTGGCAGAGGAAATAACATTTCTCTCAGCCACTTCCCACTACTCACCAGTATGAGTTACTAGAGGGCAAAAGGGAGGCTTTTGACACACAGAGTACATTTTCAAATCATAACCTACTCTTTTGGCCACACGTGACAAATACACGTGACAAAACCAGTGTTGAATGAAATTTAAGCAGATGACTCTCAAATGAATTAATGCTACCTCGCTATGGTAGGTTCACAGACAGTGACACATGCATTTGGCACTAATTAAGCTGACTGCTAGAGTGAAGTTTCTCTAGGGGTTCAGACTTTTGGGGGGCTTCACAAGTTGTACAGAAATCTTTGTGATTATAAATTAACAGAGTCTCTTGCAAACTGAAGAGTACAGCTCATCATCAGCACCAAAAAATCAAGCTTGCTAGATGTACATTTGGCATCTTGCCAACATGCTTAACCTGGGACAAGTAGAAAATGCTAATACCATTCCTATAATACCACCTACCTCAGTGCCCAATCAAAACGTCACTGTGTAAAATAATCTTATTTGCACTTTTTGAAAAGATTGCTTCATTTCCTAACATTCATGCTTTTCCAGCAGCAGCAGATTTTAAACCAGTTGGGAAGTTAGTTTCTTCAACATACATTAACTGTACTCCCTTATATAGGCAATGCTAACAATAGCCTCAGACACATGGTGCGAGTTTCAGGGTTCTCTTATGCAGGAACTTGATGATCCTTGTGGGCCCCTCCCAACTGAGAACATTCTATGATTCTAAACTTCTAAGTGCACACTCTCTCTTGAATCTAACAGACATCAAAACTGCTCCCCTTTACTCAATGTCTGTGCTCAGGAAGCACTCATAACATTGTTCTCCAAACACTTGGAAATCATAATTCAAAATCCCCAATACACTGAGATTGGCTTATACACTATAATGCTTTTAGAAGTAAAAAACTGGGAGCTGTTCTAAATTGAAGGCTGTAAGCCTCTAGTGTTCCCATCCCTCTACCACAGACAAAATGATCAGGAGTTTACTTTTTTGAAAAAGGTTACACCATCAAGTGCAACATGGCTCCAAGGACCAGTCCTTGAAGAAACCAGAGTTTTGAGCATTCCATTCTAACTGTGAAAGGCTACCAATATATCCCTTTTCACCTATACTGATGTTAGTGCTCATGTTCCTGCTTGATGTTAGAGCTTTCCTCCACTATTTTAGAATCATAGAATCACCAGGTTGGAAAGGACCTCTGAGATCATTTGGTCCAACTATGCCTATGAAACTTCTTTTTGAACTTCTTGTTCATTTACCTAGGTAGAATTAATTGGGTGTGTATTTTTTAAACATGCTGAAGTGGAGAACTTGGTGTGAACTGCAAGTTTAAAACTGGCTTTTAAGTGACAGACCTCATCTGACATTCTTGTACATCCACTGATTTTTAAGTCTTCATAAATACCGCTAATATCCTCTTGCAGATGTACTGATTTGAAAACTGGACATCCTTAATCTAAACAAAGCTTTCCAAAGGTAGATCTCATGTCCTTTCAGTAAGTTTCAAGACTGGCAAGAAGTCCAACAAAACAGACTGGCTTGCAGATAGAAGCCTAAATTACCAAGTAAAAATGTACTCAAGACCTATCTATCCAAAGTGCATTTGCTCACTTAATACTTTAGAAACAAAATATTAATCATTTTGGAGAGAAACAGGCAATTCTTTCTCTTGAATACATTTCCTTGACAAAACAGCTTTATTCTTAGTCATACTGAGCAAGCAAAGACTTCAATTCTAGTGCATTATAAGCAAATGTTCAGTCTGCAATATCTATTCATGGCAAATTGTGCTGACCAATTAAAAGAAAAATGGAACTTGCAAGTAATAAAAACATGTTTTATGAACTTCTGTGAGTTTTCAATAATTTGTCAGATGAACACATTTTTATTGCTTTAACATTCAGTTTCTTATTAAGTCTTAGCTCCATACTATTTCCATTTGTCATTCCACTGTCAGGACCATACTTACATTAGAGATAGCTTTATCATTCTTCTACAGATCATAGAATCACCAGGTTGGAAAAGACCCACCAGGATTTTCCACTGAAAAACCATACAACTTTTTCCCTTTAAAAATAAATCCTTTGCACACAGAAAAGCAATTATATTCCTGACCCCTCTACAGAGAAAGGGTATGATATAATCAAAGGGTATTTGCAAGATATTACTAGTGTCTGCTAAAATTCCTTCCACTATGAATACTTAAACACAAAAGTCACTAAACATTTGAGAGTCTTGATCAAGACACCTGAAGTACTGGTTGAAATAAGATAAGTAATACACTTGAAAAATCTTAACAGATTTTTATACACCTAATTATTAAAAACAATACTATGTTGGAAAGTGTGAACTGTCTAATTCCTTTCTACATTTATGCCAGCACCTGACTTATCTCACAACATCAACACTGCATGGAGACCAATGTAAAAAAAATACCTAAAATTTTGCCACAATACTACCATTAACGCTTACAGATTTTCAGTATTTAAAGGGGGCCTGCAGGAATGATGGGGACAAATGTTTTAGCAGGGCCTGCTGTCATAGTTACCTGAGTAATCGTCTTAAACTAAAAGAAGGTAGGTTTAGACTAGATATAATGATAATTTTTTTTTTTTGCAATTAGGGTAGTGAAACACTAGAACAGGTTACCTAGAGAGGTGGTAGAAGCCCCATCCCTGGATACATTCAAAGTCAGGTTGGATAGGGCTTTGAGCTATCTGATCTAGTTGAAGATACCGCTGCTCACTGCAGGGGGGTTGGACTAGATGACCTTTAAGGTCATTTCCAACACCAACCATTCAATGATTTTATGATATCCATCCTACAGTTTTCAAGGTCACCTACTTCTGTGAGAGGGAATTACATCTGCTTAAGATAAAAATCAATAGGGTAATTACAACAGCTGGGAGAATCTCCCCAGCCATATGTATTTGTCTGAAAGCAGCTGATGTTTGCCTGGAACACTTGATATGGAAGGCCAGCTGCAGATACAGCTTCTCAGAAATAGGCTTGGAGTCGGCCTCATGATGGGTCTGCAATTACTCCCATAAAACGGGTGGGCCAGTTCACACAGCAATTAGTCTTCAAAATGCTATTCAGTAATGCCCCAGGTATGCTAATTCTCTATTTTTTATTCAAATCCTCCATGCAAACCTTCTTGGGTCCGTTTCTCCTACACACTCTCAGACACACCTAGCTTAAGTGTGATACATTGCTGTACCCCTTAGGGGTGAAATGCCATCACTTCCCAGACTCCTGGCATACCCAGGGCAGAAGGAAAAGCAAGCAGGGACCAACCTGTTACCCAAGGGGATAAGGAGAATATATTTTGCACCTTATTTATTTACTACGAACATCCTGATCCCAGAGATGTAGATGCTTGGTATCTTGGAACACCCTAACGCCTGCCCAGAGATGTAGACATTTCACATCTCCTATAAACATCCCGGCCTCTGCTCAGAGATGTAGATATTTAGTCTTAAGAAAATTATAAACTCAGTAATTAATGGATTCAAGGTTGAAAACATGTGATTAAACAAGGAAAGGGATATCAGAGAGAATTTGTGATTGTTTAAGGATTATCTAAAGGACATACTTATCCTAACTAAGGCTGTTTAAAGGAAATAAACAATTTTGTGCTAAAGTACAATTACAAAACCTAATGAATATATGTATTAGAGAGGTGTAACTACTGTATCAGCTAGGCGGGATTTTGAACATCGGTTTTGTACAAATAGGCCTTTGGGAGTCTTCAGCAGGTGCGCTAGTTTTGTGGAAGACCTTCCACCTAGCACCCTGTGCAGAATAAAAGCAGTGTCTCCTCTCTAAACAAGTTTTGGGAGTTTCTTTTTTATCGATGTCACATAACATATCAGCCATTGCCCTCCCAACCCTCAGAGAGTTGTAGCAGCAGCTCCCATTCCCCCTTGCCTCCTGAGGGCAAGCACTGGGCAAGTCCCATGCTAAAAGGCATATTCATATTCTATTACTTTACAAGGACTAATTTTAATGTTATTATGAAATTCACACCAGCCAAAACTCTTGCTAATCTGGAGCTTTGGAGCTAGCTCTCTGTCTAACTTTGCATTTGAGATGGGGAAAGGCTGCAAACAGGTGATTACAGAACCAGAGACATCCACACAGCACAGATCAGAGGAACATACTGTCTAACTCTCAGAAAATACAATTACTTGGATGAAACTTAGCTCTACTTTAGCTTAACTCAAAAAATAGTCCACTTTTTCTAACAGTAACTACTTATTACATCATGGAGAGCTGCGTTCCTCTCTCCTGCCAGTGGAAAACACAGTGCTGCTGCTGTAACCCTGAGCAAATCAATGAGCTGCTATGTAGAATGCAGTGTCTGTATTAATGTCTAATCTAATCATGGGAGTTAATGAGCAGTGAAGTCCTCTCCTTTTGTGATATTTGAGAAATAAGAATAATGGGAAAGCATGAAGACTGCAGAAAACCAGCATCTGGCCAGTATTTCTGGGGCCAAAAAAAAGATGGGTGGTCAAGATAGCCCTTATTTTGAACCTTATATGGAGACGTCAAAGGAGGCCAGATGTCAGCAAAATAGGGCAGGGGGCTACTTTGCAGACCTCAGACTCAATGAAGGATTGTGGGAATCATGCACAAGGAAGAGGACACCTGTTATGATTAGTATTGCGAAAAGTGATTAATATGCATGATTTTTACAAGAAATAGAAGACATATGTATAAATTCAGTGTACAACCCCCCTGCTACTTGTAATGGTATATATGGCACAAGGATCAATCCCTGTGTATATCCAGCACTGAATTAAAAGAATGCCTGCTCAGTTCTGGGCCCCTCACCACAAGAAGGATGTTGAGGCTCTGGAGCAAGTCCAGACAAGAGCAACAAAGCTAGTGAAGGGGCTGGAGAACAGGCCTTATGAGGAACAGCTGAGAGAGCTTGGGTTGTTTAGCCTGGAGGAGGCTGAGAGACCTCATTGCTCTCTATAACTACTTGAAAGGAGGTTATAGAGAGGAAGGTGATGGGCTCTTCTCTCAAGTGACAGGAGACAGGACAAGGGGGAATGGCCTCATGCTCCACCAAGGGAGATTTAGGCTAGACATTAGGAAAAAATTCACAGAGAGGGTCACTGGGCACTGGAACAGGCTGCCCAGGGAAGTGGTTGATTCACCTTCCCTGGAGGTGTTTAAGGCACGGGTGGACGAGGTGCTGAGGGGCATGGGTTAGTGTTTGATAGGAATGGTTGGACTCCATGATCCAGTGGGTCTCTTCCAACCTGGTTGTTCTATGATTTTATGATTCTATGATTAAAACCCCAATTAGAATCACAGAATCATAGAATGGTTTGGGTTGGAACTGTGTGGTTGGTCCAGCTCTGCTCTGCACTGCTGTGGCCCCCCTCAAATACTGTGTGCAGTTTTGGATGCTAGAGTGTAAAACATATATAAAGTTACTGGAGAGTGTCCAGAGGCCATAAAGTTGGTGAGAAGTTCAGAGATGAACCCGTATGAGGAGCGGCTGAAGTCACTTGGTGTGTTCAGCCTGTTGGAGACTGAAACCCCATCCCAGTCCTAGCTTCCTTGCAAGGAAGGAGGAGGAGCAGGCGCTGATCTCTTCTCTCTGGCGACCAATGACAGGACCCCAGGGAATGGCAGGAAGATGTACCAGGGGTGGTTTAGGTTGTATATTAGGAAAAGGTTCACCCAGAGGGTGGTGGAACACTGGAACAGGCTCATCAGGGAAGCAGTCATGGTGCCAAGCCTGACAATCATAGAATCATAGTGATACTGAAAATGTTGGTAAATAAAACTCTCTAAGACTTGTTTTGGAGTTTTAGAAAGCAAGCATCCTTTATCACGCCTTGGCAACATGCAGGAATGATCTCCATCAATTACATGCAACGAGACAAAGGCTGTTAGAGAATATATTTCCCACTTACATGCATATGTATAAATTTTCCCAGAAATCTTATACATATCCTATTACTTTCCAAGGTCTAATTTTAATGTTATGAAATTAGGGAGGTGGTTGAGTCACCTCCCCTGGAGGTGTTTGAGGCACGGGTGGACGAAGTGCTAAGGGGCACGGTTTAGTGTTTGATAGGAATGGTTGGACTCGATGATCCGGTGGATCTCTTCCAACCTGGTGATTCTATGATTCTATGAAATGTTGCAACAGTCAAAAGTCTTCCTAATTTGGGGCTGGCTCCAGCTCTCTGCTTGAACTTGCCTCTCAGATTAGTCAGGATTCCTAACAGAGGCGATTACAGAAGAAGAGACATCTGTTTAGCACATATTGTTCAATATGTTATCATTTGCAAAGAAAGGATAGTGCTTGAAAAACACTGTTTTAAGGAAAACATGCTATCAGAGAAAGAAAATATACAAAGAAAACATGCTGTCAGAGGGACATTCTGTCCAAATTTCAGAAACCACAACGGCTCAGACAAAATTCAACTGTACTTTAGCTTAAATCAAAATATTCCACTTGGAAATGCACGTATGTTATCAATTGAACCACAGGATAGTAGAATTATGGAATTGCAGAACGGTTTGGGCTGGAAGGGACCTTAAAGACTATCCAGTTCCAAGCTCCCAGCCAGGGGCAGGGCCACCTCCCCCCAGACCGGGCTGCTCAAGGCCCCCTCCAAGCTGCTGAGGCTTCCAGGGAGCTGGGGGCACCCACAGCTGCCCGAGCAGCCTCTGCCGCAGCCTCGCGACCCCCACCGTGAAGAAACCTCCCCCCTCCAATTCAGAGCCACTCCCCCCGGTCCTACGGCCACGTGCCCTGGTCAGAAGCCCCTCCCCAGCTCTCTCGCCCTAAAGCGGTGTCTTTCCACGCTGTCCCCCCCCAGGTACCTGCGCGGCGGGACCCTGCGCAGCGCCCCCCGCCCCGCTCCGGCGGCGCCATTGCTGCGGGCGGGGCCGGCGGCGAGGGGACCAAACCGAGGCTGGAGCCGCCGCAGGCAGCGCCCCCTCGCGGGCAGCTGGTCTAGGTCCGCCCCTCTCCAGTTCGTACCCGTGATCCCTCGTCCTGTCACCACAAGCCTTTGTGAACAGTCCCTCCCCAGCTTTCCTGGAGCCCCTTCAGGTACTGGAAGGTCGCTATAAAATCTCCTCAGAGCCTTCTCTTCTCCAGGCTGAACAACCCCAACTCTCTCAGCCTGTCCTTGTATGGGAGGTGCTCCAGCCCTCTGATCATCTTTGTAGCCCTCCTCTGGACCTATTCCAACAGCTCCATATCCTTCTTATGTTGAGGATTCCAGCACTGTACACAATACTCTAGATAAGGTCTTTCAAGAGTGGAACAGAGGGGCAGAATCACCTCCCTCTCCCTGCTGGCCACGCATCTTTTGATGCAGCCCAGGACACGTTTGGCCTTCTGGGCTGCAAGCATACCCTGCCGGCTCATGTCGAGCTTCCCATCAACCAGCACCCCAAGTCCTTCTCTGCACAGCAGCTCTCAATCACATCATCCCCATCATATACTGAAATTGGGGATTGCCTCGACCCAGGTGCAGGACCTTGTGCTTAGCCTTGTTGAAACTCATGAGGTTCACACAGTCCTGCTTCTGCAGCTTGTCCATCCTGTCATTCCAGCGCGAGTCCATCTACTGTCCCTGCATGGGACAGCCCAGGGTCACTGCGCCCTGCAGAAAGCAGCTTGCTTTGCCAAGCAGTCTCAGGAGTGAAGGCACAGCTTCCAGTGAGGCTGCCGCCGTGTTTCGGGCAAGGCTCCATTCTGGCATCTCATACAATCATAGGATGTTCTCTGTTGGAATGGACCTGCAAGGATCATTGAGTCCAGCTCCCATGGGCAACCCCCAACATTGACACTGTATGCCTGAAGGTGTTGTCCAAATGCTTCTTGAATATTGTCAGGCTTGGTGCTGTGACTGCTTCCCTAAGGAGCCTGTTCCAGTGTTCCGCCACCCTATGGGTGAAGAATCCTTTCCCAATATCCAACCTAAACCTCCCCATGCTCATCTTCCTGCCATTCGCTTGGGTCCTATCATTGGTCACCAAAGAGAGGAGATCAGTGTTGGCTCCTACTCCTCCCCTTATGAGGAAGAAGTAAATTGCTGTAAGATCTACTCCCCAACGCTGGGCACAGCCTTTGGTTGGTGTCTGACAGCTTGGAGGCAGGAGTCCCACTGTGCTGATGGAACAAAGGCTGGACACAGGCCTTGCAAGTGGGGCTTTGGGAATGCTCTGCCTGGGAAAGCTGGAAAAGCTCTTCTGCTCCTCTTAACCATTACATGAATGAAAATGTAGATAATATAAATGTGGTTTTAAACTTTCTCATCAGTCATGGTATGGTCCTTCTGGACCATACATCTGGAGCAAATACAGTTAGGGGAAGGCAGTGTGACACACCAAGTGGGATAAATGAGTATCATACCTAAGGCTAACAGGAGAGGAAAAACATTGTAAAACTCCTTTTCAACATTGTACTGCATTACTTTTTGTATAACCAACTAGGTTTTTGGATAACAAATGGAGCTATTGGTATGCACAGGGATAAAGAAAACAAATATTATCATAGAATCATAGAGTTATTAAGGTTGGAAAAGACTAAGATCATTCAGTTCAACCATTGGCCCACTACCACCATGCCTACTAAACCATGTTCTGAAGTGTCACATCTACACACTTCTTGAACATGCTCAGGGGTGGAGACTCCGCTACCTCCCTGGGCAACCTGTTCCAATGCTTTACCACTCTTTTGGTAAAGAAATATTATCTAATATCCAATTTAAAACTCATATGGTGCAGCTTGAGGGCATTTCCTCTCATACTTAACAGGTTAACATCTTTTGTATATACTGAAGTGTATTGTACATATCAGATTATGCCACAAACACCTAAAATTTAATGTATTTCAGTCAAAGCAAAGGTATTTATAATTGCCTTTGTTGCCGTGTTTTCCTTTCATGCTTTACATAAGTTATTCAAAATTATTTTGTAAAAGATTGATACTTCTTGACCTTCCACTCTACAGCAAATGATCAGTGTATGCTGGGGTTTATTCTCAAGTATGGTAAAAAGTCAGTGTGATTTTTTTAATACATCTTTTTATTCACTAATGAGGCCTATGTTGTCCTCTGTTGACACTAAATTGAACTTACCTACCAGAATTGCCAAATATATCAGTACGAATATCATGCACAGGAGACACATCTCCCCTATTTTCACATAATGAACATCACCAGTACTAGTAACAAATTTTTAAACTTTTCATTGATGTATAGGATGTTAGAACATCACATAAGCAAGTTATAAAATTATTGTTATGATCTGGTGATCACTGTTCTTTGTTGAGTGGTATCAAACCTTTCTTTTGTAGTGCTTCAGTGGTTGTGTGATGCAGTGATAAATGAAGAACCCTATATGATTGCTAATTCTATTTAATACTCACAATGTATTTTTACCAAACTCATGAATTCATCAGTGACCAAATGTGTGATGTAATGTTTAGCCCAGGCTGCCTGGAGGCCATAGTTATGATCAGACTTCCTTTTTGCCTTGTCATTCTGTGTCTTGACTTCCCAGGAATGGTTTTTGGGGAGCACTTGGTTGTGGGCCCTGATAAAGCATGTCTGTAGAGCTATTCAGTTCTCCTGCACACCATCCAGCTTGTTGGAGAAGCACTATTTTTGTATGGAAGTAGAAAGAGTATATGAAGAAGAAAGAATGAAATGGTATATGAAAAAGAAAGAATGAAATGCTATGACTATTGAAATGCTGTTGCCTTTAACTCAGACCTTATTTCAGTGGCATCAGATACACTAACTGTTTATCGTAAATTGTGTTATTCTAGATTATAGTTAGCTTTGAAATTTTTTTTTTTCACTTTAAAGTGAATTAATAAAATATTTTAGATGTAGGATTAAAGTTAGTTTTAATCTGAGGACCTAAAAGGATCATTATTAAAATGATTTATCAAATCTGTCTAAGGTGAATGTTCGAAGGGAAGGGAGAGGGGAGAGGGAGAGGGGAGAGGGAGAGGGAAGGGAGAGGGAAGGGAAGAGATTTGGAAGCTTCCTGAAAAGCTGGGATTTGGAAGGTGGAGGTGGGTCAGAGAGATTGAATGTCTAGCTTTGCTGAAATCAAACTTCAAGCCATGTATTTGAGAATATCTATGAAAATTAGAGAAACTTTTCCATTAAAAAATCTCTTGCTCTGATGAACTTTTATGTAACAGGACCCAGAAGACAAAATAAATTATCATCTAGTTTCTTGTTATCTACCTTTTCATTAATATAGTCATGAATTACAATACCTTCAGTACATGCAGGTGTACGACTGTCATAAAATATACAGCAGTTGTGAAGTAACTGTGACTCTCAATTAGTCATTGAAAGCATCCCTCCATTATCTTTCTCTTTATGATCCTTAGAAATTGCAGTGGGGAATCCTTATTTAATGTATTAAAAAAAACATCTAATAGCTGGAAAATGTTTTAAGTTCCTTTCATTTGTAGGTTACAAGATAATAATCTTGTGGCAACATGCCTCAGCATTTCCATGTATTCAAGGCTGACAAAATGAAATGCCTCCTTTAATTCTTGGCACTTGAAGAAGTGATGGAAACCTTTTGTCATACAGCCTTGAAGATTAAGTGATCACATCTGCTGAGTAGTTTTTGAAGGATGTAGTATAGATTTTGGTAATTAGCTAGAAGCTTTTTTTCCCCATTAACTTGCAGGCAGAGTACTGTTTCCAAAGTTTATTATCAGACTTAAGAGTTGCAAATGCTGTTATTAAAATCCAAGCCACCTGATTATAGCATATTTTTAAATACTCCCGGTACAATTTCCTTGCTGTCTAAAATAATCAAGTAGATAATGGATTTCACCTTTCATAGTAATGGAAAACTGTCAGGAACATTTTGAGACATTAGTGACTGCAGGCATAATACGCCTTTTAATTGTTTTCATCTGAAGGAGAAATGTGTAGATTTTGCCGTGAGCAGCTGCATCTTTTGGATAAATTTTGCAAATTATACCAGTTGATTTGCAGATGCACTGTTGTGATTTATGTGAATGTCGATACAAAATGGATTTATTTTGTTGTTTATGCAGAAGCCATCTTTGAATGTATTCACAACAAAAAAAGGTTTCAGTTTTGCTCTTCAGGTTTTATTATGCTAGAATTATTTTTATGATCTGTTGCAATGCAAGCTATCTTCTATCTGGCAATCCATTGCAAACAGATGACAAACAAATGACAAACAACTTCTACTATAGCAAGCCTTCTGGCAGCTATTGCAGTCTGTACTGATCTCTGCAAATAATTTTCTTACCCACTCCATGAAATGAAAAATCTTTTTATCTTTCCCTTTTGATGGAATGCTACATGGTGGGCTACAATTCAACAGATAACAAATAAATATCAGCATACCTGGCTCAATATCAGACCATGTTCATTGTGTTTACTCTTGATTGTTTGTGTATTGAGCAAACTGTCTTTAGTTATTTGGCCTTCCACAGTATTTTTATTTCCATGCCAAATAACTACATATGCAAGAAATGCACTGATGACAAACAAGATATGTTACATACTTTATTGTTAATGAAAATATTCCTGAAGGACATGACTTCACTTAGAACTTGCTTAGCTCCATCAAGAAGGAAATAAAGCTCATCTCTTTCCTTTTACTTGTTGAATACACTGAATATCTACACACTAAGTTGGAAGCTAAAGTTATGTCATCAGAAGTCATAACATCATGTTAAATTCTGCTTTATGTTCTTGTGGAGTAGAAGAAATTAAATGAAAGACTTATGAATAGCCTTGAAAAGAACATTAAGGGACAAAACCATGTCGAATTTGTGAAAGAAGCTTGACAAATAACACTTTAGAAACCCTGACCTTGAATTATAAAATACAGTAGTGTACTCAGAGCATGTATTAGAGTAACTCATTAAAAAAGTGTACTCTGCGTCTTGCACATATCAGTTTTTCTGTTTGCATTGCTGCATTAAGTTCAAGGCACAGTTTTAACATTTTGGTTTGTTGTTTTAAAAAAAAAAATTGATACAAAAATACACTACTTGTAAGGCAAATATTACAAATAGAGTTAAATACAGTATACTGAAATATCCATTATCAAGTATCTTCTGGGCATAGGCCAGAAATTAGTATAACATTGTCCACTCCGATTTCTCCAGTTTTGCCTTTCCCACGTTCTGTTTCAAAAATGACCTGCCATAAGAAAAGAGATTTATTAACAGTGAAAGCATAGTTTATCTAAACATTTATCAACACTTACAAATGTTTTATCACAAAACAGGACTTAATGGCTTCAATCCTTGCAGTTTTTAGAGTTTCCATGTATTATTTGAACTAGACTGATAATCCTCTGCAGATTTGCTATACTAAATGGATTCCTTTAATAAGATTACTTTTTTCTTATTATACAAAGGAAACGCAAATTGAATGAAATCCTATTATAATAAAGTAGTTTTGTCATAGCATGTGATATGCTAGTGCACTCCTTTTCTTGAGGGCATTCCAACTGTCCATTTTTGATCTATTGGATATTTAAATTTTGGGTGGATATACTATATATGTGTATATATTTATTCTCTCTCCAAATATGGTATGTGTATATATATGCTGTAGTATGAATACCATATAGAGAGTGCAGGTTCATTTTTATGAATAGGATGACTGGGTTTTTATTTTATAGTCTGATTTTCATTTATACGAGGGCTTTCCTACATCATTCCAGCAGTGCAAAGAACCCTGAAACGGGCTTGCATTTCACAGATACTCATAGTATTCAGTTATACAGGAGAACCCTTTAGCAACACTGAAAAGATCAGTCACATAAATGAAAACCAGGCCCTAGCATTTTAAGAGGAAACTTATTGACATTCTGATTGAGGCAGTTTTCAGACATACATCAGTGCACAGTGTTCCCTGTTGGCTTGTATGTCCTGCTTCTAAGGTGGCTCCCCTTGATTATAATGAAGTCTCTTTTTGCTTTAATAGTTTAGTGTGGTTTGAGAACATTCTTTTCCATGAAATGGAAAATTTTCAGTTTTCCAGGTATGTGTTTGCACTTCTGTTGCATGAGATATAAGCAGAAATTATGATTGCTTGTCTAAATTTATGATCCGATGCAGTTGTTTTTTTTCAAAATTACAAGATTACTGGCATCAGTGTCCTAACCAACTAGGGTAAATCAGTTCTGAACTTAGAACCAGATGATAACTTTTCTGCCTCGTAAAATGTGTGTTTCTGTTTCCCATTTCAGATAAGCCTTTTAATTGCCAGTACGCAGTGCCTATAAAACAGCTGGTGGAACACTCGAGTATTAGGAAATTAAGCTATTGCATGGATTATGGTGGTTTGCTTATAAATTCTGTTATACTTACACTGTTGTTTGTTTCAGCCCCCTGAACTAGCTCTATTTTTCCAGTTCTCCATCTTTCATCTTTTCCTTTGTTCTCCTCCCAGACAGAAGCAGTTTTTTTGTTTGCCAGGAACACTCTAAGTTTCCCCACTCTTTCACCAGCAAGCCGATAACTGAAAATCAAGCAGTAGCTGCTTTTCGGTTTGAGGTCAGTGAGGAGAAGTTCTAGGCGTCCTACATCATTCTTGTGCCCTACAAAAGCTGGAACTGCCATGTAGTACCCACCACCTTGTAATAAAAAAAAAAACAACCAAAAAAAAAGAAAAAGCATCTTTAATGGGCTTGTGTTATTTATTAGTAAGCTGCATACATACTTGCTAACTCACTAAGAAAATACATGGAAGCTGTATTACTCGAATAATTTAAGATCAGACTGGAGGAAAGCAGCAGGGAGCATACTTTGCAAGGAATAAGCTTGCACTGTTGGAAGTCACATCAGTTTAAAGAGGAGGTAAGTTCATATTTCACTGGCAATGACATTCATTCTTCTTTGCACAGGAAGGCAAAACGATCTTGTTTTTTCAAACTCAACAGCTTGAAACGTGCTGCTGTGCCTCTGTGGTCTGCCCTCTGCTGTGTTGACAAACTCATAAAAGAACTGATAGCTTATTCTCCAAGTCCTGGAGGACCAAAGAAATGACAGAAGCACATAAAGTGATAAAGGGATAAAACATCTGGGCCCATAAATGAAGTCATAAACATCAGATGTAAATTTGGAAAGACAGAGTATGGTTGGTGTAAGGTCTTCCTGGAAGTGGCTGGACAGACTTGTGGAAAAGGAAGTTTATGAAGCAGAAGATGACAGGTCAGTGAAGAAAGACTGGGATGGAAAGACTGTGGAGGAAGAGAGCAAGAATGTGTGTGTAGGAACTGGAGCCAGTGGCCTGCAGGATCTGCAGGATCCACTGGTCCCTACTGAGACAGCTTCTGCAGCATTTCCTTGGTCAAAGGGAAAGAGCCATCTTTCTGAACAAGTTTCTTCAGCCACATCTTTTTAAATACACCTGCACAGCAGCCACACATTGCACTCATAGAGCTCTTTCTCAGGTTTTGAGGCCTGCAGTTGATACCAAGACAAGTTGTTCAATAGCCCCCTGCCCTTGGCTTATAGTGAGATATGTCATCACTAGTTTGTCTTGCTGAGTTTGACATTTCTGAGCAGTTATTACAGTGCTGTCTAAGCCATAGGAGTGACTACATTGCCACATCAATCTAAGTGGGAGATGTGCAGTTAAATGCCCTATCAATCTTGGAGAGACACAACACATAACTAATAAAGTTTCCATTGTCTTGTACCTTGCAGTTCTGAACAGGTATATTCTAATCCTTTTTCTTATCTTTTGATTAATTTGTATTGAAATATGTTGCTGATTACCAACTGCCACTGAATATTTCAAAGAAACAACTTATTCCAGAATTCTCTGCCTCCCTTTTTTGTTTGCAAAGATAAACCACTGATTCTTGATTCTGTTTTGTCCTCTGTCACCCTTTTTCAGACAGGCTGAGCCAACAAATCAAAGTATAAGCAGAGGATTTGTATTTGAATACCTCTATCCCGATCAGCAGGATTCCAGTCAAAGTCATCATCAATATCTTGTTTCCAGTCGCAGATTCCTCGACTGAAGCTGCAATCAACTGAAAAAAAAAATTGGCAACAGACACTCAGAGATCAGATGAGCATTATACCACTAGTACTGATAAAAATAATTTGCTCTTTATTCACTCAGTTATGAATGTATAGGTAGTTAAAAAATGTATAGGTAGTTAAAATTGTCTACAATCTGCATTCAGATAGTGTTGACCTATCTTAAACTGCAAAAAGGCAAAACCTTGTCTTGTTTTGGTTGGTTTTTTTTCAAGATATGGAATTATTTGTGGTTTGGGTTTGGGTGAAACCCATCTCATCCATGTCAATAATCTCAGCTAGAGCCAACCACAGCATTTCAGCCCCTGCCACTGGGCTGGTGACTCCTCACAAGGATGATGCTGCCATGTCTCTGCATCAGCTCAATACAATCTCTTGGTTCCCCTTTTTGGATTCTGCTTTTTTTTTTTCCTGTGGTTCTCATAAGCAAATGACTTATTTTTTTCATGACCGAAATTAATCAAGTGACATTCAATTGCAAGTAAAGTTTCAATGTAAAGGGATGTTCTATACTTGGATTATAAGCAGTTAAAGTATGTCTTGAAAAGGACACAAAACTAGATTCTCACATTGGAACTGGCAAAATGGTTTGGCCACATACTGTCTCTAAAATGCTCACCAAACCTTTGTTTTACATTGAAGGCTTTTAAACTGCTTTTGGTTTAGCTAATAAGGGTTGTAATGAAAACATACAATACACAGGAAAATAAACACTGTAGATAAAAATACCCTACCTTCTTGCTCTGGTCTTGACATTGGAATTTTCCTCTGTGCCTGAAGAAGGCTGAAAGCAGCTGCTTCTTTCACCCTGGCAACTAGGGAAAACAATTTATGAAGTGACAAATCATCACAGGACCAGAAAATGGAATTTTATTCCTTTATACCAGTTGCCATCTTTTATTTAAATAAAGTACTATTTTAAGTGATAAACAGAGAATGCACTCACTTAATGAAAATGGTATGTCTCAATTCCTTTGTGCAAAGGCTGTGAAGTAACTAATCACACATGAGGTATGGGGAAGAGTTGCTTGCACTGGGAGATGATTCTATCTTTGCAAACACATATGCAGATGATACCTATGATACATACACACCTACAACACATGGGTAACAGTGCCATGAAATGCTCAGAATTTCTCAACAGTACCAGATGACAGGAGATGTGAAAATAGAAATTACTTGTCCCTACTCAGCTTTATATTATACATTCTATTAGAAAGTCACAAATGCTAGATATTTTAGAAGTCATTATTTTCACATGCATACATATTTGTTCAGAGGGGATTTTGTTCCCATGAGTTCCACTGAGCTAGGGCTTTCTGTTAAAATACTCCAACATATAGTCATAAGCACATACTCCATTTTAAGAACATACTTACAACCCACTGCAATCCAGAGCCTCTTAGCACCCTTAAGACTATGCCATCTACTTAACCTGTCTTCTTCTTCTTCAAAACTGTCAAAAATTGCTTTGTGTGTTCACTGGAGAAAATACACACTAATGAAGATGCCCTGGAGTCACTTCCAGAGGTACTGAATTGAGCTAAGAAAGGAGACTTATGCACTTTTACGAGCTTTCTGATGAATTGCCAGGAGCTTGTCCTCTCTTGTTGCCCTTGCAGCCTTCCCCTCTCCCAGGCCATTGCTTCAATCACCTAGATAATATTCTTACTTAAGGCAAAGATTAATGTATCTTTCTCCAAATTAATATATGTCTACATATACACATTTAGGAATATATAGGTATTAGGTGTTAAGTTTGCTGTCATGCCATAACCTCAGCCCATACTTAGTGAAAGAGGCTCAAGCTGTGAAAATCCTTGCCAGAATGAAGACAGCTATTAAAATATGATCAGTTCTGGAAAGAGTAGAGTGATTTAACAGAAGAAAACAGCTGCCAGAATGATGTATTGAGTTATTGAATTACACTTGAATTCACTTGAGGGATATACATGCAGGTGCAGCTGCGTGTTCCAGATGCTTCAACTGAAGAGCTGTCATACACATAAAAACCATCTAATTTTGTATCCAAATCTATTTTTGTTTTCAGTGTCAGGCATGTTCTCCACTTACTGGAAGCTATCACCTGCACATTATGAGAAACTGTAAGCTTCAAGAATGTTTTCCAAGAAAACTTACTTCTCGGAATTTTATACGTTTTATATCAAACTGTCATTGAATGCTGCCAGGATCCAAAGGTCACCCCCTCCTAAGTACTACGCAGGAGTCAAGATTGTTCTTTTCAGCTCTTCTTCTGTCAAGTGGTGCTTGCAGAAAGGCAGGCCCTGTTTTGTGTTCCTTAGGAACATACTCTCCCCAGCAAAAGCTCACATACATCCCACTTTAGGTACAGTGCAGTCTATTCTTTCTGTAGTGCCAGTGCCCATCCATCTACTTATCTGCAGCACTAGCTACTATATAATTGCTACATATAAACACTTCATGTCATGATACCACTCATTCTTAACCATTGATATCATCATGATACTCTTATGAACTAAGATGGGTTGACCTTATGAGTAGGAATTAATGGCAGACAAAACTAGTGTCCTGATCTTCAGAGTAACTAACTACCACCAATTTCCATAGGAGTGGGGTCTAGTCTATGAAAGTCTGTAATGAGCTCAGCATATGCAAATTGGTGATGTTCTGGTCCAGAGAACAGCCACCTTGTTGCTGACACACATTCTTGCACCTGCAAGAAATAAGGTGTTGCTATCTGCAACACATATCTGAGTATTGCCCCTGTTCTAAGGAGGAGGAATCTCTCTGAGCCATATTAGATGCAGTTTATCAATTGTATTATGTACCAGGAACTGCAGCCAAGAAAGTCTTTCTGCAAAATAGAACATTCCCAGCCAGCTCTTACTGTCTTAAAGTACTTCGCTAAAAAAAATAGGACTTGCACAAAACACTTCATAAACTACTGAGGATGTCTGCAAGCACATAACTGCTTCTTAGCAATAAGCTCAGAAAATGAAAAAGCAGCGTTGAGAAGAGGCATTGAGACATTGTTCTAGTATAAATGTGCCTAAAATAGTGCCATGAAGGGGATTTAGAAACAAATTTATATATGAAATTAGAATTCCACTTTTAAACCACCAGGCTTACAGGGAGTGCTGTGCATAATGAAAAAGATGAGGTTTAAGAGTCACCTTCTAGCCACCCCGCTGTGTGGGGATGGGACCTTTAGATACCTAAGTAAGACAGACAGCAGACTGACACAGAAAGATGTATCACTAGAGCTAGTTGGGTTCAACTATATCCTTTCATAGAGTGCACAGCAGTGTCCTCATAGAAGTGCAGGCAGATACCAGTTCACTTTGCCAGTCAAACAGGTTTGTTAGCAATGGTCTGCCAGTTGCACCAATTCTGACTATATGACTTCTTGTTTGGAGCTGGCTTGCACCTGGCTTGCTTGGAGCACAACTGGAGTGAGCTCAGGTCTGCCTGAAAAGTACCATGTCAGCAGACCCTCAAAGTCAGTCTATAAATCAAACAAGGGCCAGTAAGATCATGAAAGCAAGAAGAAGCTTGAGGAGCACATCTGGAAAAGCACTGCTTGGACTAAGCTGTAGCATTAAAAAGTTGGAAAAAAAATTTAAAAATAACCAGAAAGAAGCCAAAACCCCAAAGCCATCAAGCAGAAGCTCAGTAGGTCTGTGGGGCACTGTTTTATGGGTACCCTTCAGAAACAATACAAAAGCTGGTGTGCCCTTCCCTGGAAGTATTCAAGGCCAGGTTAGATGGAGCCTTGAGCAGAACTGGGTGATCTTTAAGGTTCTTTCATACCCAAACCATTCTATGATTCTATCAAATAGGAGCTTACTGAAAACTGATATATTTTCCTTTATGTGCACTTGGATTCACCTCTCTACATTGTCAATTGTGGTATATGAAATTACTTATAATGCATTTGGAAATTACATTTTTCTCTCAAAAACTATGGCTTGGCTTATAGCTTAGAAGTAATTTTCTATTTGTCTGCAGTTCTGCATGTGCTTTCCTCAAAATCTTAATTTTGGTTTAATTATTTTTCCCCTGTTAGTGGGACTGTATTTCTTATAAATCATCTGTGACATCACATTGAGCTCTTGCTGAGACAGCCATTCTGGAAGAAAAGAAGATCTACAGCAGAATATAAGTACTGATGTAGGTAATTGTGCTAGTTGGTATATTTTTTTTTTTAATGGCTGTTTAATTTTTCTCTCCCCTGGAAAATGCCTATGCCTCGTTTTGCCTAAGTAGTCTAGTTTGTCTAAACATAAAAAGAACACACAAATTTTGGAAAAGCAACTCACTATTGGTAATTCTAATATGTAGAATACTAAATTGTCTGAAACTGCAGCATGTGCTGCAGTTCCCATGTAAGTGGGAACTCACAAAAATGGTACCTGCTGTCTTTCTAACATAGCGCTCTGATGTTCAAATCTCCTAAGAAAAAAACAGAAAACAAGAGCGAGCATTGTAAAATAATCAAGGAGAATATGAGATAGTAAAATGAAGACTTGCTTCCTACACATACAGTATATCACCATGTCAGATTGAAAGGAATATGCCACATGCCTGCTACCACATCCTGCTCTGAAAGAATTACATTTGCCAGATGTGTGACATCTTTTGAGCTTCTTATCCATAGCTGTGGTCTGAGCAGCATTTCCTCACACAGTGGTCTAATTATCAGAAAATAATAAGATTAAGAGCAAACACCCTGATTAACTGTGAGAGTGCTCTTTTTCAGTTTTAAGACCCTAGAACCTATAAGGGGAACAGTTGCATTTTATTGTTGCCAAATAGGAAACCAAAAGCTCTTTATCTTTCTTGGTGCTATCAAAGGAAGGGGTTCTGTACTTAACACAGCTCGCTACGTTATACTGTGGGAGTCTTTTATGCACAATATGAGCTGCATAAATTGATAAACTATAGAATATGGAGTTTAGTTGTAGTTGGCAATATCATTCTGGATTATATACAAAAAGTCTATGTTAGATCAACTTTGATGACACCAAGCATGAACATGATTACCAGTCTTCATGAAGGTCCTGTATTTTGACAGCTGCCCTATTTTAATAATTTCAGTCTCCATTTAACAATTCTTTTTCTCCCTGAGGTATTTTTCTGTGTTTCCCTATATACTTACAATATAGTAAAGCTACTATGAAAAAAAAATCCATAAATTTAAATCCATAAATTGTTATGATCTCTGTAAAGTAAAGTGTGACCTACCCTTTTTCCCTACATAACTTCTATTCCTGGAAGACAAACAATACCAATATATTAATAATAGAAAAAGGTAGATGTAATGTGAACATTTTGGGAGATTATATGGAGGAACTTAATGTGGTAGTAAAGGCATCACTGCTGAACAGACAACAGCAGAGAGGGGAAAAAAAGATGTGTAAATTTGCCAGCTGTAAATTTTAGCTAATCATGAAAGTTGAGCTACTCCAAAGAATAGTTCACTACCATTAAAAATGCAAGTGTTTTTAAAGACAAAGGCTTAAGCAATTAAGTGTCTGAATCATGACTAAAGTTTTATAACAAGGATCAAGCATAGCTTAAAGAAATTTAAAAGGAAAGGGAACACACCCTGAAAGAAAAATGCAAATGACACGATGCTTTAAGTCTTGTACATAGTTGGTATCGAACAAGAAAGCCATAAATAATACAACTTCACATACTTAATGAAACTACATCTTGGGCATCCTAGTGATTTATGTTATTATTTTTCTTATGGGAATGATATGAACAATAGTGGTACCTATTATATGGTCTACGTTATTTGAAACCTGAGGATGCCAAAGTCTATGTTTTTCCTCTGAACAATGTATACTACTTAAGATGATGAATATGCCTATCACAAATCAAAACTAATATTGTCTTACTCATAATGAAGCAGCACACTATCTGGCTTTGCTGGGGCTTCTGTGATGAAAATGGGGAGAAGCTCTGTGATATGTCTAAGTTGCTCTGAAAGTACAGTATGCAGAGAGGCTGTCAGGATGGTGCACACTCTCTCTGCTCACATTGACTGCAGCCAGATTTCCCTAAAAGGGAGATTTGGTTACCTTTAGTTTCACCAGTAGGTGTGTTAGGTTGATTTTCATTCTCCATGATAAATTCTGATAAAATGGTTGTAATGTTTTGTGAGGATTATGTTGGTATCTATATGTATTTTTGCATTGAAAACAGCTTTTTTAAAAAAATAAGAAACTTACAGAAGACATCTCCTCTAAGGCTTTGCTCATGGTCAATTTGATTCTCAAAATCTTCCATCTCCCCTTTATCTGACTCTTCTGCCTCCTCTTCTGCAGTAGCTTCAGTTTCTTTCTCTTCCTCAGCATAGCTCCCACCAAGATCAATACCATCTTCATAGTCCAATAACTGCAAGTGGGTCTTAGAAGCTGGTGTCATGGGTGCTTCTGGGATCACATTCTTGATTGCTTCATGCTTTTTTGCACTGTTTTTATGTGCAAGAAGTTTCTTAATTGTGTCCTTAGCTGTTCCAGCGATTCGTGCAATTTCCTTCACTGACTTTTCAGGGATAACTAGAACCAAGAAGAAAATACTAAATTTATTCATCTAATATTTATTGAGCAATGACATTTATAAATGGCACCATGGTGTCCTTCACAATGTTCAGAGACCCATGCAGCCAATTCTCTACGAGATTTAAGTTCATCTCTGCACAGAACTGAATACGCATACATGTGTTTAGCTCTGTCGTACAGACAGTCATCTGTCTGAGCTACAGTGGAAAGACCAAAGCAACCTGTCATAACATCATTTGGACTCCTGAACACATGTTGAGAGGAGATACATAAAGCTGCTCTATCACATTTCACTTAGTTCTAAGGGATATTTAGTTCTAAGGAGTAAATGCCAAAACTTCAGTCTCATCCATGAATGCCAGATTATTATGTTCTTGCAATTCCAAGGTGGACTTGAACGTTAACTCTAAATTTCCTGAGATGTTTACTATATTATGATTCCTTTTGACTAAAAACTAATAAGAGAACAACCATATTTCTATCATCTTGCAACTTTGGATTCTGCCTAGAAATGCAAAAGCTGTTAGAAGTCAAATGCTTAGGAGTGGGATAAAAGTCAATTGATTTTATTCAAATCTGTAAAAGAAAAGAAAAAAAACCCTGAATTGTGAAGTTTCCTTATTATGAAGTATAATGAAGTCAAATATCCTCTACATCCAGGCAAAAACTTCAAAACAGTCATTGAGAAGATGACTTTTTTTAATATTTACATGGCAGCTCTGATTTTCAAATCATACTTTCCTTGACAATGTATTCAGTTTCAAGACGCAAGCCTTTTACTTCTAAAATTCAGATTTTCTCTCTCTACAATCACCAAACTGTGTTTGGATGCTTGAATGAGGGACAGTTTTCATAGGAACCATTTGAAGATGCATTTCTAAGGATGTAGGGAGAATTGATTTTCCAGCAGTGGTGGGACCCAGCAGCAGCAAAAAGGGCTCCTTTGAGACAGTATGTTGGCCAGCTGTTCTCCGTGTTCTCTTAATATAGGAAAATTAACAGTTTACATGAAATGAGGAGAGATTTTAGTTACATACTATGAAAAACTTGGTTACTATCCATACTATAGGATAGTAAAACACAGGAGCAAGCCACTTAAATTATGTGAACTTTTATCACTAGCAGTTTTAATGAAATTGTTAGGTCACAATCTGTCTTTAATATGTTGGAGATGATGTGCCACAGAGCAAAAGAATAGACTAACTGATCTTTTCTAGTCCTTTCCAGACGTATTTTTCATTCATCTGACAAAGACTGATGGTTCTTCATGCTGGTGGCCAAATCATAACTGAGGGTTAAAGCCAGGACTGCTTCAGATCAGTTTATTCAAGGTAAGTTTACAGTACAATGCAAATTCAAGGGAGAGATCATGGCAATAGTGCAGCTGTTCCTTTTTATCAGCAACATCAGTTGCTGCTCAGCATCAGTCGAGGAACACCACCAAAACTAGGTCTGGAAGGATCTGTGTGACAAGTATGCAAGTTTTAGAGAAGACATAAATCTGAGGACTTCTAGTTTATGAGGTGAACTCATGCTCCCACAAGAATTCCACTAGAGTTAACCAAGTCCCTCCCTGTCATAGTACCAGAACTACTGACGAAGTATCCTTGGGGTTTAAAGTCAATGGCAAAGGACTTTGAGCAGGAGACAATGAGGCTTTTGAATCAACTCAGGATTTCACAACTGCTATGACATAACCAGTTGGTATGTGGTTGTATACTCAGCCCTTTAGTGTTGGCCACATCCTGAATCAGTGCAGGTTAGGAAGGATGGGTAAGTAGGCTAGCACAACCATGTCACAAGCTACTGACAGCCTTCTGCAGTTTGAGTCCTTCATATGAAGTAAGTAGGAAATAGTGAAAGCTGAGCAGTTCCAGTGTGGTGTACAAAGGTTCTTCCATAGATAGAGACCATTTCCACCAGTGAGTCAGAACACCCTTACATACTGCTTCCTTTCTTTCGTTCTCGATCAGTATTGATGCTGTAGTGCCTACAGTCTTTTAGGACTGCAAGTGGTGGTGGAAGTCAGCTAATTTTATTTCCCTCTGCTTTTGTTGCCTGGTGATTGCATTATAGGGGCAAAATATGTTTCTATTTTGCTCTTCACTTTGTAAGAATAAAAACATTATAATAGTATTTTGGGACAGATGGACTAGTCTTGCAGCCTTGGATAGTACTTTTTTCTCTGTGCTTCTTTTCACAGAAACATAGCAGAAGGAAAAGTACCAGTTAATAAAACAGAATTGTAGTAGGAAAAGGGTAAATGTCTCTGAATTTATATTCATTCCTGGAAAATACAATCCTATTGCTATGAATACATCACATTTTATTTACAGTAAATGCAACTGCAACATGCTATTTAGTATCCCAGGAAAAAAAAAATCAGACTCTTTAGATGTGCTCACTGCAGCATACAGATTCTTTGACACTGCAGTTGGAGGTATAAAGTAAACGGATGTCAATTAAAAAAAAAATTGAGGATTTTGTTTTTCTTGTCCTTTGGATAAAACTTGTAGCCTTGCTTGTCAGTTACTCGCAAGTAAACTCTCTACTAATACTCCACCGAGTGAGTCTTTCCTCTGGAGGATGATGTCATGTGAAGGATATAAGGCTCTCTGGGTCTAAACTCAGAATGCAGCTATAAAAATTAACAGGAAAGCTTCGGTACAAGGAAATTTCCTCTTGACAACCAGTAAGAAGAAACTTCAGGCTGTTAATAAAGAGACTACAGAGATTTTCAAGCTAAGACTGTCTGCTCAGCAATCCTGAACATCTGCTTTTAGTTCCTGCTTTTAAGTCTTCCTAATGAAATGAAAATTTCTTACAGCTCAACATAATAACATTTGTGGTGTCAGAAAATCAATCTCCTTGTATGTGCAAAACTAAGCAGTGCAGAAAATCAACTGACAAAAATAGGATGATGAAAGTGTGTAAATCCTCATGTGCTTGCAGACTCCCTTTTTGCTGCTACAATACAAAAATATATCACTACTTTCCTGCTAATCCACATTCAGCTTTAGAGCAGCCTGTGGCATGGATTTAAGGCTTTTTACAACTACCTATAAGTTGCAGGAGGAATAGTCCTGTGTAATGATAGGTCACCATAAACTCAGTCTGTTCTGTCGAATCCACTGCCTGTGGGCTTGCCTAAATGAACACCTCTCTTTCTGTGACAGTCTGGGGTGCTACTGCTGAGGCAGACATTTTTCAGGACCCTTCACCCCAAGACATTTACATAAATGCACAGGTGTTGCTCACAAACATTTATGTATTTATGCATCCATGTGACTGAAAGAGAATTTTAGAGGGTGAAAAGAAATGTACAGCATTTCATCCCAGCTATTCTTTCTCTACCTTCCATTGGGAAACATGTAGATTAATACTTCCTGCTCTTACAGTTTTTACTTATTGCCCTAGTAGGAAAATATCTCAGCTTTCAAAGGTATTTTGTTGCTCCAAATTACAGAGAAGTGAAAAAATAAAAGAAAGTGATGGCTGAGGGCTAAAAGCAAATCTTTTCATCACTTGCTGTACAAGATTATAAGACCTTAGTGTACAACATCTAATGACCAAGTTGTGAAAGTTGAGTTGGAAAAAATCCAGAGAAGATGCCAGCCCCTGTCTCTGTGCTGAATTGTGGAAAGGGAAGTACTCTGGGTATGATACAGGAGAAGTACAGAGGGTGATTAATTTTCCTCCCAGATGCCCTGTGACTGCAACTTATGCTGGCTGAAGCACTGAACCTAAGGGGGCTGAAGTAGAAGACAGCTTTCTCTACACTCCAGCACAGCATCACTATGCTTCCACCTTCACACCTAGCAATAAGTTTTAAAATCTGGTGAAAGTCCAGTCTAGGGGATTGGCTTACAAGTCCTTTGTAGCTTCCTTTGTAGTTTATGTATATAAAAGTTGGAAAGGGTATAAAAGATAGAGATAACTGCTCACCATGTTTAGGGGGAGTCTGTAAATGTGGGTAAAAATACGATCAGCAGGACACAGTTTCAGAATTCTGTCTAAAATGTTTTCAACTTCATAATGAAGGATGCCTCTTCTAGAGAAACTTAAGAGAGTCTGGAAGCTTTCCTAGTTAGGTTAAAACACAGATTCTAGACTATTAATCTCTTCTATGCATGACAGAATACCATGTAGTAACATATTTCTAGCCTGTTTCATTTTTTAAATTCTTAACATCCTGTTTGGGGAAGGATGCTTCAAGAAATCAGTACAACTTCATTACGCTGGACTGTTATCAATACATGACTACATCATCCAGCAACGCTTCCAGTAGGGGATGTAAAATGACACAAGCTTAAGAGTTATTCACTAAAGGATGACAACAGTATTTGGCTCCATACTGAATTAAATGGTAAGCATCTCACCAGTGATATGACCTGAATAACTTATCAAGCTTTGAAATTTTACGACTTCAAACTCAACTTTTCTCAAGATTGGTGAGTTAATAAGAAAGTAAAATCTTACATGGGTTTTAGGGGTTATCCTATGAGGAAAAAAGGAACCCGAGTAATACAAGAAGGACAAATGGAGTTGCCATGACTGTGAATTGCCATTTAGATATACATAAAAACATAATAAAGAATAGTAACCTCTCTCTCCAGCCAGGCAATAATGACAGTGCCATTCTTGAGCTCCTTAGAATGATGCCTGAAAGTCGTATGCCTCAAGTTAGTACTGGTTTTTCCTGTTATTTTGTTGCTTGCTACCAAAGAAGTGAATAAGAAATAGGTTCATTTCCCCCCTCCCAGGAACTCTAATTGCTTATGGAACCTTCTGGGACCCTATTCTTAAATAAAAGCTGGAAGAGACATAGAAGCATGGGGTAGGGGAAATGTGGTTTTTCAATGCACAATAGGAAATCAGGAAACAGATGAAGCTGAGAACAGCAACAAATTGCAGCAAGACAGAGGCCAGATGTGGAAATGGCTAGGACCTTTTTTAGGGTGCATTTGAAAGGTTATGACTCTATGAATTCTTAAATGAAAAGAGTGTTAGAGAGTTCAGAAATAGCCTTTCATGTGTAGAGAAGAATTAAATGGCAAATGGGTGCCTGAACAATCACAGACTCTATCCATACAAGCAGCATTGTTTGCAGCTTGATGTTTCTCCTAAGCTAGTATATTGACATGAATTTCCCCCACGTTCTGTGCAAAAGTTTGACAATACCTCACTTATTAGGTTATTTGGTAGCATGAAGAGCTGTAACTTTAGAAGTTTCATTTATAAACAATGTGCTTATTTACTCTCAATTCATAATCTAGAAATTAATCTATGTATTAAATTATTTTTCTTTTTTTTAATAAAAAGCTAATACTGCTGCCACAGTAGCCACTTTGTTATATGCTAGAGATAATTGCTATGATGAATTAATGATTCCCTGCAGAAATGAGATTTCCATGCTGTGGGAGTAATTATGAGGAGTACTGAGGGCATTTTTAAGAAGCCTTTCTTTTAGCTGCAGCACAACCCCAGGTCTATCTGTTGTGAGCTGGAGTGGGTTGCAGGAGCTGCCACCAAAAGAGATGTGTTAGACCTTGTACATAAATATATATGTATACATACAGTTTTAGCATAGCACTGTCAAGTACTTAGTCTACAAAACCAACCATCCCCAAATCTTGCGTATTGAGCTGACCCTGGCAAAGATCTTCATGATTTTTAGATAATTAATACATTCTTTGAGTATAAAAATGTAAAACATTTAAAAATATCTCATACCTCAGTTCCAAAGGGTACAAATGGTTTTGGAGTTGGAACCATTGATTTCAAAACAGTACCCATACTGACTGAATATATTCAATATTAAATGCAGAGAAGATAATGGCTGATGAACTGTCATACAGATAAAGCACTATTCCAAATGCAGCAAGTCTCAAAATCAATGCGATGTTGGAGGTTTCCATTACTATTAAAATGGGAGTAGGAACATGAATAACATAGAGACTCTCAGAATATCTGTGACCATGAGGTACAGACACACCTAACCAAGGATCGCTTGAAAAAGACCCAGGGAAAAGAAAAATTTTTATTTATATTGTAGACTTCATTTGCTACAAACAAGAGCTTTTAAAATGTTTTCACAAATTCTTTTCTTAAAAATATTTATGCAGGACTTATGTGTCCTCCTAAGGGGAGCACCTCTGCTGACATCCTGGGAGAAATCTCTGACAGGTTTAATAAAGGAATTAAATAAAAAAGGTTCATTTTAAGTACAGAGAAAAGAGCAGCTTTTTCCTTCTTTCTTCTTTGAGGGTCACGTTCAGCCAGAACCAGGCAATGACATCTTAATATGAAGTCTTTAATATTCAATAGACAAACGTGGGCAAAATTATAATAAAAAGTTTAGCACAAATGTGATATTTCTCCCTTCTTTCACTTTCTGCTAAGTTCTCTTGAAACCTCTGGAAGGAACTGTGAAGCCCTGTAGGAAGCTAGCCATGAGAGTTTGAGGAAAATACATAGTAGATTTTTTTAAAGTGATTTTCTCCATTTATTCTGGCCAACTTCTAGTGATTCCCAGTGATACTATGAGACTTGGGAACTCACAGGCAAAACACATTTAAGCTAAGAATACTTGTATCAACTGTGCAACGACTCACACAATAAATATATTATTTCATAGGGAGGTTTGCCTTTGTTGGAATTGCAGCACAGTTCAGCATAATCATTCCTAGAAAATGCCCTACAGCCATCAGTTATTGGAGCATAACAATAGAGTACTATTTCTGACATCCAATGGTACTCACCAGTGCAATTGAATCCACTTCCTTGGTAGCCCTGTTTACATCTGCATTTGAAGGATCCTTTGATGTTGAGGCACTCTGCGTGGAGGTTACACCTGTGTGTATTTGTCACACATTCATTTATGTCTAGGGAAAAATATAAATGCTTTAGTGAAAGCTGCATAACTCCTCAAGCTTCATGATAGCTTGTTTGTGCTGGCTGTCTGCTTCCAGGAATTGTAATCACTAGTGTTAGACCAAGACGGTCCAGAGGCAGAAGATTTCACACTAGAAGAGAAAGCTTAATGTCAACTCCAGCTGCACAACTATTGGCATATACATCCATGGAAAATGCAGAGCATCCCAGTAAAGACAAGGTGAACGTAGTGATTTTATGACTGAGAATAGGATTCAAACTGTACACACTGTTCCATTAACAGAAAGCAAAAGGTACCAAGAGAATGTATGATACCAGTTAAAAAAAAATCCCCAAATCTTGCCCACTTTTTCACTCAGCCTAAAGGAAATGTAATCTAAAGTAACACTGAGCACACCAAGACGTTGACATCTTCAACCTACCTCTAGCATTCCAGCATACACATGATGCTGTATAAATATTGTATGATCGGGAACAATTCAGTAGAAAACACCATGTTCAATATAGAGCAGAATGTACAAGCATCAATACTCTCCCTTTGCACTATTTTGGTACATCACAAAGATGTTTCTGATTTCTCCCACATGAGGGAGCCAAGTCGTTGCACAAATCTTTGCATTCCTTGCATTTTACCCAGACTGCTTCATCTTTGGCTGCTGACAGGTCCCCTCATAATGTGGGTTAGGCTAGGAGGCAAGTAGGAGGAAGACTGACTCAAAAATATGCCGTGTCTAAAAGTGAGATTCAGGTTTACAGATAAAATCCTAACTACAGAGACCTCTCCAGTTTTCCCCATGTGAATATATATTGTATGAAAAAGTTAAGTATTTTTTTACACTTTGAGATCCTCAGGGTTTGCATACAAGAAACACAGACTTGAACCTGCCTTATGATCTCCCTCCCATCCCTAACTCCCAAGCCCAAGCAAATATAAACAAACCCCAAGAATCCTCTTTTGTATGCACTTCTTTTAGTAGTTCCAACCCTTCTAGACCCTCATGTCATTCAACCACTTGAACAATACTGCTGCAGTAATTTTTACATTGCTGTTCTTACAACATTCAGCTAATGGGCTGAAACAGGAGTAAAGGTATTTGACATTTGTTAACACCTGTACGTATCAAGATAACTTTTTGTCTATATCTATTTTTGTTTGGGAAATACTTAGGCATGCAAGAGAGACCTGAAAAGTAATTGAAATCTGCTATTTTAATTCTTTTTGTTTGTTTGTTTACAGTTCTCTACTGTCCATGCATACAACTGTTTTGACAGTCATGAAGCCACTCAATTCACATTGCTCATAAACTACGCAGATAAAACAAATGGGCTAAATCCATGGGCTAAATCTTACCTACACAGTCATAACGGCCATCAACATATTTCAGCTCATAACCAAGCTGGCACTTGCAGTAGTAGCTTCCAAATGTGTTGATACATCTGCGATTGTAAGAGCAGACAGCTTTGCCAGTGGAACATTCATCAATGTCTAGAGCAAGAGAAGGAAGGCTGGTCAGATCCATGAGAAAGTAAAACTGGAAAGTAAGAACTAGTTGGGATCTGCATTGGAATGGTTTAGAGTAGGCTATCATAAGTTGCTCAATAAATAAGTCCTATCATTTCACATTTGGTGGTGGCTTTTGCATGTGGTCATACAAATGAAGCAGCAAAACATGAACTAACTTTATGGAAGATTTTGAGATCTGGCACAGTAAAAGCAAAGGTAACTGGCTGTGGGATTCTCCCCACTGGGTACAATGATTCCTCCTGAGGTCATGGAGCCCAGTCAGGAAGAACTCCACAAATTCCATTATTTCTGTGAGAAAGGAAATGTTATAAGATAGTTTATTAATAAGTCCCAGAAACAGGAAACCTAGAGCAGCAGTAGCTCTTTTATTGAATTCCCTGGCTGGGCTAAGTTAAAATGCAGCAGAATTTCCAGACTATAAGCGGTCTGCCCAGCAAGACAGGTGACAGGGACAGATGGTATGGAAGGAGCCTAAGAATACTATTAAACAACTGTTGTAATTAAATGTTACTAATCCAATTTGTTTTGTTGTAACATCAAATTTAAAGGTGTCAATTACGATATTTTCTATTTGTCCTTGCCAGTCACACTTTAGCACACAGCAGTAACAGCTGCTGCCCTTTACAACTTAGAACTGCTGTGAAGTGATGTTGGACACGATAGGGGTATTTTTATCATTTCAAATCTTGTTTTGTAGTGCTTAGGTGATCAAAGGGAAGTAGACAACCACAGAAAAATATTCAAACAAACCTGCAGTCAAAATTCCTACACGTTTCTGAAGATGTCTGTTCTCTAGCCCCTAGGGCACTCCCAGACCTCTCCAAGTTCTCTGCCAGGACCATGATCTGTCACAAGTCAAAGGACAACCCTCCTGCACTTGATCATAGTGAGGATTATGTCTGCAGTAAACACTAAAGACTCATGGTCCTCTTAGAAACAACAAGGTTAGGTTTAATTAAAAATTTTTATCTATAATTGCTCGGCGAAGTGGTTGAGTCACCAACCTGGAGGTGTTAAAAAATGTGTAGACGTGGCACTTCAGGACATGGTTTAGTATGAGCGGTTATATTGGGCTGATGGTTGGACTGGATGATCTTAGAGGTCTTTTCCAACCTTGATGACTCTATGATTTATCTGTTTGTAGTGTTTCTGTGACTAATACCAGACTACAATAATATTTTATAATCTATTAAGCATCTATAATGTTATACAGCAGGAAGACAAGTCATGCAGAAAGAAGAGGTCTGGTACTTCCAATCACTGGCCATACCATTTGTCTATTTTACCTTCTATCATATGTGTCAGCATTCTTCAAAATCCATTTAGCAGGTAAGGTAAATACAAATAAACTCAATACAAAAGAATAAAAATAGTTGCCTGAATAATTTAAGAAGAGATTTAAGATTTGTCTTTGTTTGTCTATCTACATATGTCTGCAATGTTCACCTTTGAATAGCTCTTAAATAATTCAAACATGTTAACTGTGACTGGTAATGGTCTGAGAGCCTTGCTGATTACTCAAAGCAGGACATTTCCAATTACCAGCTTATTTCATTTGAAAGAAAGAAATACTATTCTCATGTTGGAGTGCTTATAGTTTGGAATTTGAGGAAAGTACCCATATGGGTTTATGTGATAGCTCCTGAAAGCGGTAAAGTAGTCCCAGGCCATATGACCTTCATACGTGATGATATTACAGCTGCATGTTAAGGAGAACAAGCTACAGAAACTGTCCTTCTACACAGCAGTGTCTCTTGAAGTGTTAAGTATAATATTATTTTGGACACTGGAACTAAATTTTTCTTTTAATCTTTGAGTATTAAACCTCTCAACACCTTAAACATACTTTAAGCTGTAGAAATCATTCAACCAGTATGTATTGGTAAGCTGCATCTGAAACAGATTAGCTACTGTTATTCTTTGCCTATAGGTGTCCAGGCTGCCCTTTATGATCTGGAGTTGCACCACTGTGACAGAAATAATGTAAAATATCTCAAACCATCAACACCTTCAGGTATGTCACTAAAGATATTTTAGTAAGTAGCATCTGTAATTCTGGTTCATCTGTGCTAGTAAGGTAACACCAGGTATGATAAGCCTGACTGGGAAAGAAGGAAAGTAGGAAAGAAGGAGACAAAACTCATTTTCTGGCTTTGTTGCTTTAATCAAAATTGTTCAAACCTATAAATCTGCGTTTTGCAGGAAAATGTACTTACTGATTCAAAAGGACAAACTGTATTTCAAGAATTCTAAAAAATAAACCTGGAACTGAAAATCTTTTTGGTTTTTCACATATGAAGCTATGCCGATGGTCCTATCCTAAAATGAAATGGCATAAAGAACACACAAAGCAGTATTTCCCTTAAATTTAATATAAAGAGCATCTGGTGTGAAAAATAAACACTTTCAGAACCTTTCAGGTTTGGCTGTGATGAACAGCAACAAGAATATTCCAGCTCTTGGAAAGATGCCTGGACAGACCCTGAATCTAATCTATAAGGGCACAGCTGTGCTGATGTTGGGGTAGTCCGTGGCTTCTGGATCATCCACATCTTGAGAAGCCAGCAACTCCTCTCTGACATGCTCTTCACTGCCCCTTCTTTAGTTGCTGCTCCTGCTTTGGAAGGTTTGTTTCACATCTCTTGGGTTTTGAAATTAGTTAATTTAGCTCCAGTATTAATATGGATACAGTTTCAGCATTTGATTACAACGCTGCAGCACTGCTTTTTCAAATGAAAAAAATGGTATCATAGAACACTACCAAGTGTTGTAACAATGTTTTCAGGAAAACATCAGATTAAGGGGCTAAGGTTTCTGAAGAAAAATCTAAGAGTTTGGATTGTGGGTTATCAAGATAAAAGAAAAGCCCATCCAAACACAATCCCAAATCCTCTAATTCATATGTCAGTAAGACAGCTTTGTGCAGGCAAAACGTTGTAGACCTCAGATCAGGGATAAACTGCATCTGTTAATGACTCCAAATTATATCAAAACATGTAATTATTGGGGATGGGACTCACCCAAAGAGTGAGCTACTTAAATGGCCAATACTACAGGATACTGTGTCTTAAAAAAGGATGCAAACTTTATATCACACTGTGTCTAACAAAAAGCATTATTCAAACAAGTGAGGAGAGCTAGCTAGTTATTAATCTTAACCCAGACTCTTAAGTTTTTTGAGTTGCTATAGAAAAGAAGATGAGAGTGAGCTCTCTAACCATACCAACGCATGTCCTTCCATTTGGTCCTAGCTGAAGGCCACCTGATGGACAAAGACACTGTACCTCCCCTTTGACTTCTTCGCATCCATATTGGCAATTCACCATGGCACATGTCCTAGAACCTGATAACAGTATTTAAAATAACAAAAGGAGCAAAAAATATAGGCTGGGATCACACACTTAAAATTTAGATCTGGATGAACACAGAAAATTAATCAGAGCAATACAATTCCATTCATCATTAATCAGCTGTTCATAAATTAACACATTAATAATTAATCAGTCTGCAAGATGGATCTTAAATTCTCTCTCTCCTTCACTTTTTTCTGCCCTTATTACTCCAGGTTTTCCTCTATGGTCTCTTCTCCCAAGTGACAGGGGACAGGACAAGAGGGAATGGCCTCAGGCTCCACCAGGGGAGATTTAGGCTGGACATTAGGAAAAAAATTCACAGAAAGGGTCACTGGGCACTGGAACAGGCTGCCCAGGGAGGTGGTTGATTCACCTTCCGTGGATGTGTTTAAGGCACGGGTGGACAAGATGCTGAGGGGCATGGTTTAGAGTTTGATAGGAATGGTTGGACTCAAGTGACCCAGTGGATCTCTTCCAACCTGGTTATTCTATGATTCTATGATAAATTATCTCGAAAGAATATTTGTATATCTGTTGACATGTGTTCCTCAGGGCCCCACAACTGCTGTCTGCTGGTGATATCCACCATGCTTAGTAGCACAGAGGCACAACCTTGATGTGGTGCAGGGATAGGAAATCCTCCAAAACCTCTGGCCCAGGCACCTTTGACAGCAATTTCATTTTCCCTGCCACAAGTAAGAGAGTAGGAGGTCTGGTTCTTGTGCCTGTCCCAGCACTGCAGACCCTTCACACTTGTGTTTGCAAAGCACGGTATTTTTTCCAATTATCTCAAATCTGACACCTTGCCTGATGTATGATTGTCTCTAAGGTCCGGAGATCAAGGCCTTTCAGAGTTTATAGTTCTCTGTCATATCCAAGGGAAAGACTGTGCTATAACCTACACAGCTAGGTCCACTGCTTCAGGACAGACCTCTCAAACAGATTGTTGTGCTGCTGGGACCAGCTAGCTTCCTTGTCCAATCGATGCATCTGCTCCAGTCCAGTAAACTGCAAGAAAAGGCTATGACCATGTCACCTAAGGTTTTGTGGAATTCCAAGCCAAACACTCACATGGAACAACCCAGCTGAAGAAAAAAAAAGTATTTTCAACAGAAAAAAATAATGTAATTGAAAAATATGAATCTTCTTCAGGTCTGAAAAATCAGATTGGCTAAGAAAGCAGAATACTTTCCATTTTGTGATGGCTTAAAGACAAAGAAAATAATTAGAAAATACAATTCAGATAAGCCTTAGCTCAGTGAACAAATGTTTGCAAGAAGCTGGCAGCAAGTGTGGGATGCGTATCAGTATTCATATAAAATAAATGATTCAAGGAGCAGAGAAAAGTAAAGCAAGGAGGAGCAACAGCATGAAATCCAGCACAGTAAAATAGTCTTTATTGGTGCTTTGCTTGGATAGATTCATTCACCCTTGTTTGATAAATGAAATGGTATGATTATGCACAGGTTAAACTAGCTGTCCTTCACCTGAAGTAATGCTATCAGAGACTTTTACTTCAAGCAGGACAAAAATTCCTCTTAACAACAAAATATAAGTATGACCCAGTTTACTTTATCCATACACTGCCAAAAAGAAAGCTTCTTTCAGCTGATGACAGTACCAGAGAATTGAGCTAAAGACCCTATCCTGAATGAGCTAAATCCATTCATCACAAGAAGAAAGCCTGCTGGGATCACATGCAATTAGATGAATTTGGCGTGCCTGTCCTATTAGTTCTATTACTTACTTGCACATGTGCCATCTGGCATAAGCATGTACCTGTTGAGACAATAGCACTTGTAGCTGCCATGTGTATTCATACATCTGTGCTCACAGGGACGTGGCTTCAATCCACATTCATTCAGGTCTGCAGAGATCATTGGAATGAAGTGAGTGTGGAGTTTAATATACATATTCATACACATAGGTGGATAGTATTGCCTTGAATTCCCCACAGTAAAATTGCCTGAACTGAAAATGAGCCAGCCCCTTTCAAGACAAGAGTTTAGCAGACCCTCTGCCTGGAAGAGTGCTAGCAAAACTAACATACAGAGATTTCTACACCTGAAAAACTAATACAAACTCTGGCCACATCCGGCAGCTTGTTAGAAAGAAGTGGGGAGGTGGGGAGAGAATTGCAGTTACCCTATTTTCTGGGAGTTAATTTTCTGGATTTCTGTAATTTTAGCTGTAAATTTCAGTCCACCAGCTGATCTCTGTACTAGAAAGGCAGAAATGTAAACCTCAGAACAGCAAATCATCTTGAGATTAACTGAAACAAAGACCTATATTTTTTTTCAGAGCTACATGTGGGTACCAAGGTTATTGGGGCAGAGCTCTCTAGCAAAGATGAAATATAGTATATAAAAATCAGATGACTTTAAGAATAAAATGTCTGATCTCAATAAATCTTGAAATTCTGAGGATAAAAGCATCCTAAATCTTCCTGAAAACCCAGCAGTTAAAAGGCTTTGTGGAAGCTAAATTAATTTCAAATTCTCAATAGCTATCTTTCATGGGAAGAAAAGCAGAATCCTAAAGAGTTGTGTGTTACTTGTGTGGTACAGGCACAGCTGTGCTGGCAATGGTATTGGTCCTGTGACAAGGGGACAACATCTGTGCTTGTGGTTTGTGTGAAGTGACACCTCTAACTCTTGTATTTTGAAATTTTATTAGCAGACAGACAGAACTCATTAACAGAATGCACCAGCATTTGCAGCCCATTCTACATGTGTTTAATAGCGGCGCATGTGACCAATAATATTATTTCAACAAAGATGCAAGTCTCTAAACACTGAGCTTGTGCAGCTCCACACCTAATGGGAAAAGCATCTGTTCTGATGCTTACGAGAGCACAGAAAAAACTCCGGACCACTCAAAGCATAAACTTTGTTGTGGCTATCCATGTGTTTTTTACAGCTCAGTCCCAGAAAGAAAGGGTTGCATACCATTATTTAAATATAGGGTCTGTTTGAAAAGGACAACCTATCAGATTGCAAGTCACATTGGTTTTTTTATGCTACTGCCACTCCACTAAGTAACCAAGACTCTCTTAACAAAGAAACTAGAGGGGAACATAAGTTATTCCACTTAGACTATACATTTTCAAAAGTGCTTAGCTACACCCATCTTGCACAATGCACGATACTGCACAGATAGCATACACAGCTGTAAAGGGGAACCTATGGAGATAAGGCTAATCTAGATCAGACTCAGCGGCAGAGTAATATAGTCCTCTTATCTCTGTTATTTTAGTTAGCTCATGCTGAGCTTGCTCAGCGGGGCATTCTGCTGTAAGGACAGACCAAGGCTACAGCTGCCAGTAAATTAAAAGTGGCTCTGAGCATTCCTAGCTGTCGGTACATGACCACCTATATGGCTCTACTATCAAAATAGCTCTGGGACATTTCTGGCCTGTGCCAGCCGTGACTTTACTAAAACATTCCTAGCCATGCTTCAGAAGGTAGAAAAGCCCAGAGAGGTAACAGGCAATTTGCACATGTAGGTCTGCATAGTCCTTCTACTGAGCCTCAGATTCTGAATCTATTACAAATATGTAGAACTGATCCATTTGCAGAGGAGGGCATAACAAATCCAGACAGGGTTATGGCACAGAAAACACCTACTCTGTTGCGTTTTGATAACGTTTAAGATGTCAAGTAATTTTTGAGACTATACTTCTGGGTTTAAAGGATGAAGTTGTAAGTGATAGCAACATATATATTACACACAACCCAGATGCTGTTTCACTTTTGCCTCCAGTGATACTGAAGAATTAACTTCTTTTCCTGTAAGCAACATCAAAAGTGCAAAAGATGGAGTTTTCTAAAATAATGTACATTATAGCTTTATAGCATGTTTGAAAGACATCGGGTAATTGATGGGTTGCTTAAAGGCTGCAAAATGTATTTTTAGCACGCAACATTTTCAACATTTCATTGGCCTCCCTCTGTGTGACCTGCTCCGTTCATAGGGTTCTCATATATTGGAACAGGTTAAAAAAGCCAAGTTCTCACCAAATGTCAGCTGAAATATTTCTATGTCTAATTATAAGTTTGTGGAGGGAAAGTGGGGCACTTAAAAGTTTCTGAATATGCAATTCTAATCCTGTGTTTCCAAAACTACCAATCAGCACATGCAAACAGACGGCATTGGCCCAGACAGCTTGTGAAATTACATTTCTAACATATAGTTGCATGACTTTCTGATGAGGAAAAAGAGTCACATGGTTTGCTGGTTAAGAAAATAACACAGGTTCTGGATTTGAATTCCAGCTCTTCTAACAATTTCCTATGTAATCCCTCCATGCTTTAATCCTCTAGGTATAAATATGACAGTTTGCCCTTTTCATCAGCGTGTAAAGGATACATGATATAGATTCAAATTTCTGTGTGCAGAAGGAGGCTTAGAGCTTTCCTGGGATGTGGGAGATGAAAGGGCCTTAAACTCAGTTCTTTTTTGTAAACAAAAACATACTGTTTTACCGGTTTGGAAGATTACACAATTTGAGTACAAGATAAGGAGACAGAACATCAACAGTATGCTTTATGGAGCAATATCCTCGTGTGCACAAACCTTGGTTACAGTTTTTTCCTGTAAATCCAGGGAAACATTTGCATTTGTTTGGTCCCGTGCACTCGCCATACTTGCAGCCATGCGCACAGATAGCTGGAGGATTCAGACAGGGAAAGGAGAAAAAGAGAAAGTTAGATACACTATATTTGAGGACATTGCCCCTGCTTAGTTGCCTAGAAACTTATTGTACAAGGTCAACATCCTCCATACCTCCCCCCTCTAATGTGGAAATGGAAGCTACTGATCATTGCTGGAGAAAAGCAACATTAAAATGGCTTACACAAGCATGAGCTATTCCAGGTTGGTAAAAACCTGGAAAGGAAAAGATTCCTTTTAGCTTTCTCTTTCATGTTTTGTCTGTCATGTTTACAATTCACATTTAGTTTTGTGCTCTTGCCTTTTTCCTATTTTTAAGAAGCCTTTGTGAGAAGCAGCTAGCCAACAGCTTGCCTTCCTACACTTGGCATCTGGAGTAGGAGAGAGGCAACAGCACTCACCCGCAGCTAAAGGAGACATATTACCCTACAGTAGTTTTCCACTCCTGGATCTCATCACTTAAATTTGAGGAACATGTCTGTCCAATGGTGAACACCCAGAGTACACCTGTAAAATGATCAGGTGACTATCCTTGCCACACATCCCAATACATATAATTGCATCAGGTTTACAGTGACTTGAGACGGTTGTGCTTAGCCTGGATGCACTAAAAAGTAAAGATTTTCTAGCTCAGTCCTCTAGATCATTAGTCAAAAATTAAATACTGACTTTACAAGTCTTAGGTGTCCTAAAGTCAATGTGATTTTCAACATGAGGGTTATTCAGGAAAAGCAAAAGCAAACATGAATTTAAATCAAGACTAACTCTGGAAAACCAGCAAAAGAACATGCACTGGGATGCACATCTCTCTACTTTGCATTATTAAGCTGCTATGCAAATTATAGGTAATAAGAAAGTCACAGTATCAGTTACTGTATAGTAAAATTCTTAACCAAAATTGATACTGCTGAATTCAAGTATCTTCCCTACAGTTAAAAATTCTTTGATGTGTCCTAGCTCTGCACATTAAGGCATATTTTGACCCTACCTATATACCTGAATGCAACGTGGCATAACGTGAGACCAGTTGAGTATTAACACTGAAGCAGAGAACACCACTGTATCTGGATTTACAATGCAGTAATACATTACAGTTTGGAAATTAGCCATAGAAGAACCTTAAAAGGTTATGAAATCTGAATTTTACTGAGAAACCACCCTATTGCTTTACAACAAGACAGCTTACTCCACTGGCGATGGAAGATACATTTGCCAGTTGTTCTTCAAGGTATTAATTTCCATCAGAACTAAGGTGCAATGCATAAATATTAATAATGGTATTCATCAGTTTTAACTTTTCTAAACTATCATGCTATCTAAACAGAACAGGGACTTTTTGGCATCTTTCCCTTTTAGACATCAGCCCCTATTTAAATTCACCAGCTATGCTATGCCAAACTCTTTGGGACAACAGGTGTAACATCTGAGAAAGATTCCTAAAATACATATTTTATGTCTTTTTTTGTGTATTTTGCCCAAGTACAGCTAGAGAGAGATTCCACATCACCTTCTCCTTAGGATCTACAGACGTTTAACAAATCAGAAAGGTCTTAAAGGACATAGACTCTTCATTGAGCCAACAATCCACAGACCAGAATGCTGGTTGGGTACCCAAGTTCAAAATAGGCATGCTTATTGTTTGAGTTTTAGTTATATTATTTACATTTTATAAAACTCCCTGGTTCTCAGAGGCTGTATACTTCTGAAGATAAAGGACAGCAACTGATAAAACCACTCCAGTGGTCCATATGTAACATTAGAAGATACTGCATTTTTGGCACTTGTTTGACAGCTGTATCAGTATAAGCACTGACCAGGGCTGTGAAGGAGATAAGAACAGGTGGTCCCTTCTGGACCTAAGAATTTTTGAACATGTATTTTATTGTTCAGTGTTATTCACCCAAAGCTCTGCTTTTTGAGGATATGATCTCAAACATGTTTTATTCAGTCTCTCAGAGTTATGAGATTTCACTCCTCTGAAACCTCCTTTCTGTAATTTCTGGCAGACACATATGGACTCCCTTTATTAGTACCAAGTGCACAGCAATGGAGAGAGAACAAGCATAAAGTGTTAATGTTACCTTCGCAGTGGCCCTTGTTGTTCTTTTTCCAGCCATAACAGCAATCCAACCTAGAACCATAGCGACATACCCCAGGCTGGCTCACAGTCACCAGCTGCCCATGAGCTCTCGAGCTGTGTAAGGAAGGATAAACACTAGCTCCAGCAGGAACATACATTTTAGTCCATTGCTCCATATACTGCTTTGTACATTTCCCTCAAGTTTTATCTACTTCCAGGCATTTTCATTTCAGGTAACAGGAATGCAAAGTTGCATTTGGTTGGAGAAATGGAAGATGGGAATGTTTCACCTGCAATAAATTAATCACACAACATAAATCCTTTCTAATGTGAAGCACAGCAAAGGCAAAAAATATAGCCGGATCCCCTGGTAGAATGAATAATTTTTAATATAAGTGAAGTCAAAGGAGCTACTCCATCTTTTGACACATTAATCTGGATCTGGATTTTGGATATACGATGCTATATCTGACAGTGCTATTGCTTTGGATGACAAAATAATGACTCTACAGAAAAGCAGCCTTCTGAGCATGTCAGCCCCATAAAAGCTAGTGACTTGCAGGTTCATAACCAGTGCATATGTGCAGATTGATTGTATAAGCACAGATAGTCCCGTGCATTCTGGTTGCATGGGACTCCCTGCTAATACAAATTAATGTTAATTTAATCTCTCAATAAATCCAGCAGGTTCAAAGTCACTATGCAGATCAACAGCTGCCAGAGTTAGAAACTCTTCAATGTTAGTTGCCAAAATTTTAAGTCTGATGGAAATCTACAATTGCCTAAATCATCTAAACCTATTCTATACTGCAATGGCTCCTGTGATTCTTTTTCTGCTCTCCTTCCCCTTGCTGTTACTTAAGTTCTCCATGACAACCTGCATGCCTCCTTTATGAAATTCTCTTCTTTATCCAAAATCCTCTGGCCCCACTGCTATTTTTCCAGGCCATAATTTAAAATGCACTTTCTGCAGAGTCCAGAGTGCTGTTTCTGACATAGAAAATGCCTTATCTGCAAGAGCTTCATAGCAAGTGGTTTAGAGTACTGAGAGGGGCAATACATAGCAACACACATCCCCATGATGGGGGAAAAATATATTAAAAAAATCAACAAGCCAGGAAACTTTACATTTTTTTAGTCTAATGAACATTAATGGCCTCCTTGCTTTACTACATATACTTGATTTGCACATATCCTCCTATGCTTAACTGTAATGGATACGCTCTTATTGGAAAAGTTACTGCAAACATCACCAAAATAAACTAGTGAAATAAATAGATGCATACACTTCAACAATATAAGATGTTACTTCAGAATCTTCTTAATAGCAGGACCACTGGAGAAAGGAGTTCAGAGGGAATTCATAAGATGATATGTCTGAGATGAATCCAAACAAATCTTCATCTCTGAATGAAGGTTCTCATATCACTTGACAGGTAAAAAGCCTTTGGTGTTGGAATAGATTGTTCAGAAGTCACCCAGTATTTGACATCAATTCAGTGGTCCATTTCACAGGAGTATATCTTCAGGCAGGAGAAAGTAGTGTATTGAACAGCTATGATTCCTGTATGTTTGTCTATTAAAAATCAGCACCCTGCCTCTGGATTTATAAAATAACTTTTTTCCATTTTGCTCATCCAAATGCTGCTGGCTTATATCACTTACAAGTATACAAGTTAAAGAACATGTGATCTTCCTACATGCCAGAAAATGCTTTTGAATTCACCTGAATAGTAAATATATATTCTGCTTGCACCCCAGGAAATCCCCTTGACTGCAGCTGGAGAGTGCTGTGACTCTCCTGGAAGGTTAAAATACATAACATATGGAGGAAGCAGGATATAGTTACTTTCCAAGAGGTTCTTATTTCCACAGGAAGACAAACTAATTCAGTAAAATTTTATTTAATAAGTCACTTAAAAATCAAATAATGAAAGAATCTTTGCAATGTATACAATATCTCATAGGATTTCAGTACAAACTTCTCTTAAAACTCTGAAGTGTTCCATAAAATTACTAATAAAATGAACATAGCTGAATTTTATAGATACTGCCCTGGACAAGGCCTTTCAGTTCTGACTTCCACAACAAGCACAAATTTAAAGCCTAACTTTGGCCATGGAAAAGGTCAAAGAGTTCATTGAGAGCCCACCTGGATCCCAAAATCAGGGAAGAAAACCAGTTTTGCCAAGTTAGCTGCCCAGAGTCATAAAGAACCACCAGTCATCAGCTCAGCTATTGCTGTCAGGAGTTCAGCGTATTGTGCAGAAGAATATTTAGAAAAAGGACATCCTATCAGGCCAGCAGATCCCTTACAGGAGAATAAGGTGTGGACCCTCCTGGAAAAGTAATGCAGACAGGAAACATGAGGTATTTCTGATGTCCTCTTATTTGATATTCTTTTAAGATTTCACAGGGAGTACCGAGAGGCCTAAGTGAGATTGCTGTGCTTGTCACTGTCTGCTCAGTGTGCTAAAAATGTGTGACGTTAAACAACCTGCAGGCTAAACATCTGATTGAGGAAGAAAGGCAGAAGAGGTTAGGCTGTGCGGGTCGGACCACTATGCAAATCACTTGCAAGAGTTGTTTCTGCATTTCTGGTGAAGAACTCTCTCCTTTGAGAGTTGGTAGGTTACAGCACTGGTGCTAACACTAACAAATAGAAGTAACCAATTTTATGTGACTGTGACATTGATGACAACAGTAGGATGGCATTTAGCAAAGAACACTGCAGATGAATAATAGCAGCTTCTACAATAAGACAAGGTATCCTTAATCAAGGTGACAGAAAGAGCTGGCTGTTTTAGCCATCATACTGGGAGCCACCAGTACCACTGTGCTGCATTGTGTACAGTTATTAATGCGCATGGTGAGGAAATAGGAATTATATATGGTATATGATAAAAGCTATGAAGAATGACCTGTTTTACAGAGGATGAGAAGAACATGGCCTCAGTTGAACAAACCAAAAACTGACAGGGGATCTGATCACTTCCTACGACATGTAGCTCCCAAAGAGAAAGAGAAAAGCTTTTGTTAAGAGGTCAGTTCATATGCATTTGCTCTTGTGCTACTGTCCATTAATATTCTGAGGGGTATACGAGAGTACAAACACAGGCAGGACAGGACTGAGAATCTTGAAGAGCACTGAAGAACCAGAACAACTCCTACCTACTCTTAAGATACATTCTCTCACAGGCTGAGAAAGATCTAGTGCTGCCTGTAATGATACAAACACAGTCTGAATGAAGTTACATCCCATTCATGCCATTGTTGCTGAAAGAAAGTGTTCCTCAATGAAGTAATGTGAGGATTACAAACTCCATCTCCAAAGAAGTTGTATCAATTCAGAGAAAGGCATTTAGATACTGGCCATGACCAGGTAAGCATAAAAATATGTACCTACAGTGGTGTGAGCAGCAGACAAAATAAATTCTGGTGTGTGATGTGAGGACAAACCTTAAACTACTACACAGTACCTTTGACTTCTTGCAGCGATTCATTTAATTTGATATTTAAAAAAGAACATGTATGCATTTACAATAAAATGTGTTCAGAAAGGTCACCTGCTCCACTGATCAAGTGACTATTTAGACCTCCCAGTGGAGTGAGGTTGGATGATAGGCTAGGACTAATATCTCCAATAGCTTCAATACACAAACAAATGCAAAGGAAAATATTACAAATACAGTAACAGCTGAAAGAGGGGAATAGAGCACATCTGAACATTCATCCTACTTGCCCAACTGACTCCCCTCTGCTACCACCTAACCACCCTTTTTGTTGTTTCAGTCTATAAAATAAGAAAAGTTTTACATTGCATCAGTTTCTGAAAATTAGTTTATGACTTAGGCCAAATCCAGCCTACTAAAAATGTCTGTATACAAATGCACAGCCAAAATCTTCAGCTATAATAACCGGGCTAATAGCTGCGCCGCACTGGAATCATCATAAGTAGCCACTTTACCAGAAATAGCTAAAATAAAAAGGTAGTAAAAATTCCAACAGCCAAAAAAAGTTACTTGTCACATTCTCATGACTGTTGATCATCAATGGTGTAAGTCCTGCCTGAACTGAATTATGTGGCTGTAACAGATGCAAAGGATGGGCAAACAAGTATTCAAAAGCCTGATTTTACCAGATTAGTAGATAACAAAGACAGGTATGACAGTTAATACAGTTGTTTGTTTTCAGGTCCTACTATTATTCTTTTACCAACATTTTCTCTGGAAAGCAACATTTATGAGACTTTTACCTATTCTTTCTTTTCTATTTCTTTCTTCTTTTATTTTTTTTTCTTCAAGACACAGCTGCTAAATAGATTTAGTGCATTGTTTCCATGAGATCTCTAAAGGACCCTTTTACTCAGCTCTTGTGCACACAATAGCTTCCTGCTGCTGGGGTGGGGTGGGTTGGGGAGCTCTCAATTTTATTATTAGCAGCTTCCAGTTTAGAGACAGGATATTATCCCTTTATTTAATTTTCCTTTTTAAAAAATCTGGATATTATTGCTAGCAACTATCACCAAACCTAAAATTACAATTAACTGATGTATTCAGAAGAACAAAAAGATAATATCTCACAACTTAGCAATTTGAAAGAAATTTCTAAAAATATCTGTTGTGAGTGCATGCCATGTAGATACATTTGAAAACTTTGCCAAATGAAGGCACAAGGAGGGGGTTGTGTTGGTTGGTTGACTCTTTTGGTTTTGCTCTTTTTTACACAAGTTTATTTGAAGGGGGACTGCCTTCGAGAAAGAAGTTCACCCATAGTAATAGGAAATAAAACGAGAAAAGTGCCATCTTTTAATAACTGTCTTGGATATCCCTTCAGCCAGTTTCAGCTTCGCTGTGAGCCCCTCCCAAAACACCAAATGAAGTTTAGTTTGGGCTTGTAGAAGTTCCTTTAAATCTTCATGTGCCCATCAAATTCCTCAAAGGAAGTGCTCAGAGCAGAAAAGTCCAGACACAAAAAAAATCCCACTTCTAAGAGACAAAAATCATCATAATTGATATTTTTTCTTTCTGAATTTTTTCTAATTTTCACTGGTTCTGGTTCCTTCTTCCTAGCTATTCAGAGCAGACAAGATTTGTTTGTCCTCTTAAATGAGAAACTTCTCATCTAAGACTTCCATCAAAATGTTTGAAAAATCTCTTCCTTCCCCTCCCTCCCAATGCAAAAAGGCAAAGGGACAATCCTGGTAGAAAAGACAAATACCACCACCACCATCAACTTTAACAAGAGAGGCTGTAGAGCAGTCTTTGTTCAATAGGTTGTAGGTTTCCCACAGGCTTCCCAACTTACTGTGAAATAACATCATTTTTACTGAATATATCACACTTCAGCTAACACAAAGAAATATACATACACAAAGAAATAACTATTGTAAGCATTTAAATGGAACTCTGCTTTAAGAGCTAATGTGCTTTCCATAAGACCAGGTGAGAAGTTTATGAATTTCTGATTCCTGAGGAGCTGATCACTGACAGCCCTGCATGTGCAGCAACAGTACTTGTGCACCACAAACATTCCTGCTCACAAATCTGATCCTAAACGAACAAACTACACCACATCTTGAAGGCTTCACCCCCGGTTGCTGTGGGTTCTCCTGTTACTAGCTACTCCTTTGCTGCAGAACTTGTGGCTTTTTGTTTGCTTCTGGAGAACTGCGAGAAGGGAAACAACGGTTTGATGCGGAGGAAAATTGAATCTGGAGAACAGGGAGGAGGAAAAAATGGTTTGATGTGGAGTAAATTTGGTTCCTGAGAACTGGAAGGAGTTTAAAAATGGGTTGATGTGGAGTATATTTTGTTCTGGAGAACCAGGGGGAACAAAAAAAAATCGTTTGATCTGGAGTAAATTTGGTTCTGGAGAACGGGGAGGAGGAAAAAATTATCAGACCATAGAATTACTAGGTTGGAAAAGCCCCGCTGGATCATAGAGTCTAACCATTCCTATCAAACACTAAACCATATCCCTCAGCACCTCGTCCACCCATCCCTTAAAACACCTCCAGGGAAGGCGACTCAACCACCTCCCTGGGCAGCCTCTGCCAGTGGCAATGGTTTGATCTGGAGTAAATTTGGTTCTGGAGAACTGAGGGAAGGAAAAAATGGATTGATGTGGAGTAAATGGCTCTCTCAAAATCTCTTTCTGTATCTGGAGCGTACCCGTCTCCGCAGCCTTTTTCTACTGCGGTGACAGACGACGTTCTCACCCGGAACCCCACTGGAGCACTGAAGCCAGCGGCCCTTTCTCCCGGGGTAAAGGCTCCCCCCATCCCGGGCTCTGCCTCCGAGGCCCCGCGGCCGCCCCTCGCCCCGCTCACCTGCCCGCGGCCGCCAGC
>WAAB01008296.1:260606-290267 GCA_013389865.1 Piaya cayana
GGGAAGGGAGGGGAAGGGAAGGGAAGGGAAGGGAAGGGAAAAACAAGAGAAAGGGAAAGGGGAATGGAAAGGAAAATATGAAAGGGAAAGAAGGGAAGAGGAATGGGAAAGGGAAAGAAAAGGAAGTGGAAGAGGAAAAAAGGGAAGAAGGAAAAAAGAAATAAAAATAAGATAAAAGGAAAGAAGGGAAGAGGAATGAGAAAAAGAAGGGGAAAGGAAAAGGAAAAGGGAAAGATAATTAAGAATTTGAGACTCCTTATGCACTCCAATATCTTCATGATATTTTTTGCAAAGTGCTGGGATGTCCACTAAATTTGCCTTTGCTTAGGTTTTTCTTTCTTTTCGTACTTGCTACTTCCCCTCTGGAAGTTACTGTGGAACTGCTCTGGAGACTCATGGATGCTGGAGGCTCCCATTCAGAGAAAAAGATTAAGTCTTACCATCATACTGTAGATATGAAATACAGGCTCTGGCTGAACGAGTGCTTCTTCCCCTGGGACAGTAATGTTCATACTCAAAAGACAGAAAGGTGGGATGGAAGGTAGTTTACTGAGGGTATGGAAGAGCTGAACTAGGTTTATTCCATTTCTTCCCCATGCTGCAAGTATCCCTTTTGATAAAAAGAAATATGTTATATTTTCAAATTAAACCTGGGACTCTGAAAAAGTTCTTGAAGTCTCAGGTGAAGAACCCAGCACCAGGTATCTAATAATAACGCCCACCATGTAAGCCCTTTCTTCCACTTGATATATTTTAAGTGATACCTATGCAATGTGTGCATGTATCAGGGATTGCCACTTCCAACAGCTTTATGAATGAGTGTAATAAGAGATCACTGTGTGGTTTTGATTGAGGAATTTTATAAGTATAAATTCCTGGCTTTTGACGTGTTTTTCTTTAGTCTCAGGTCTCCTACCAGAAATATTTAGACATTTTTTTCTCATATTATTCTACATACTAAAGAACAAATCTTTTGTTACTTGACTGTGTTAGTTTGTAGCAAAAATAATTCAAGTACTGTTGAGCCCCTTACATATATCACTTTCTGAATGGCAGCCCAATAACATGGTACCTCTGTCTTAGCAGTTCGATTTTTTTTTCTGACAGAAATTTTTTTTAGTAATACTATACTTTAAAAAATGAAAAGCTCATGTAATGTATACCTTTGTTTTGTCATGTTAATAAATGTTAAATATAAATTGAGTGTCCAGTAATTCAGTGCTTTGGAGCTTTAAAGACTATTATTTTGTCCTTTCAATTTGATCAAGATGTAACAGTTCAGCATGTAACAGAAGAATTTAGAAAGTGAGAATTAAACCATATATAGCCACACTGAACTTATCATGTTCTATAGCTGCTGCTTTTCAGCTTTTCCTGGTTTGTTGCTGCCGTTAGAAATTACTATATAGAAAACGGCAGGAGGCAACTGTTAACTTGGATCCTGAGGACGAACCCTCTTTTGTTCTCTTTGAGCATCTCTGTACTGGCATGCTCAACAACACAAAAATCTTAATTTAGAGGGGAAGTACAAACAATCCTCTGTGTAATAGTTTTGACTTTACAGAACTGATTGTGAGGAAGCATCCTGTAGTAATCTAGAATTCATAGGTCTGATATTTTATCTAACTTCTAAATACTCTAAACTCTCTTGATATAATTAAACATTTATAGGAATTTTCTTGAAAGCTTATAGTGATACAGCTATTTAACATCTCAGTTATAGTATTGCAACACACATCCACAGCCATCCATAAAGTGTTTTGCAAACTCTGTCATAGGAAGCACTGTTCGTCCTAATCATACCAATTAAAAATTCTCAAGCACAAGATGGTAGTGGATCCTTAATGCTTCTAGAGTGAAAACTTCTCTTCACATAAGAGGCATGGAAAATTCTTTTAAAAATTAGAGCTAGATCTTTTCATAAGTACCTGACATTTTAGGGAAACTTTCAGTGGTCACAAGGCACCATTGAGAAGGGACCAGCTGGGCTCTGCATTACAGGAGGAAGCCAAGAGTCTAAAGACTCTTCTCTGTCTTTATTTTTCTAAATGACCATATGTATCTGGAGAGCATTTATATTTTTGAGAGTCAGGATGCAGAGCTGCTTTGAATTCATCAAGTCTCCTCTGCATGTTAAAGTACTCAGTTTCTGGAGCACGTATTTTCTCATGTTGCAGCTGAAGTTATTTGCAAACCGATTAAAGGTTTATAACGGTGAAAACAGTGAAATCCCATAAGTCCACTGAGATAATTAAGTTATGTGAAGACCATCTGTTATGTGTATAGCCATCTATATAGCTTTGGACAGAAAGCTCTCTCTATAGCAGGATAAGTCCAGTTTGGGAGTGGCCAGAGACTAATTTCCCAACACGAAGATCTATTGGTTTTTTTGAAGATCTTCATGGTTTCATGTTACAAAAGCATTTGGTCCTGTATTCTCAGCTGACCGACTGTTGTAGCTACAATGCTAACTGCCAAGACTACACTTCTCTTGTTATATGAGTTACAGATTTTCTCTGTGTTTTATTATTTGGAGTAGCTGTTGGTTTAAGATTCTAAGTTTTCTTCTGCTGGAAATATCAATTATCTAATTTCTAATTAGGAGCCATAAGAGACAAATTAATTTGAAATACAAATACTTTAGCAAAGACATCTACATTAAATTTCAATAAAGGATTGAAATATTGCTATAATGACAATCCTGACCACATTCCTTTTACCGACGTTTTCATTTGTATTACCTGTAGTTTCAGATCAAACAGTTTTCTAGTTTTCATGCAGTAGAATAAACAGAGGAATAAGAGCAAAATATTCATTTCTTGTTCCCATGAATCATTCTATCAGCTTTAATAGACCATTTTGAAACACGAAAGTCATGAATGGAACAGCTGAATTAGGTTAGGATCATGATTATAAAATGAATTATGTGTGGGGGGTTTTTTTTGGCTCATTGAGTCTCAAAACTTATTCATTTAGTATTGCTTCAGGCTACCTGGAGAAACAAAATTAAGTTGAAAGTTTAAGTTCTTGCAGCTATTTAGCTAGGATCAGAGACTCTTGGAAAACTATCAAATGACCAGAGATTTATGAAGCTTGGTAACATAGCTTCACTGAGACTATGCACATGAGGAAAAGGTGGTAGTCTAATTGTTAAAGGTAGAGCACCAGTTTTAGTAAATCCCTCCCAATGGAAAGTTGCATTGGAAACTCAACCTTCTTTTCTACCTGACATTATGAAACACGCTTCAAAATGAGTTGTTTGCATCCCTTTGATATTTGATGGCATTTTTTGGATTGGTACCATGTTTAAACTCAACCCTGTAGTTCATGGGGCAATGCACGCTGACTTCTGTGCAGCAAAGAGTATGGATCCATTGACATGGATCCCAGATACCACTAAGAAAGGATCAATGCATCTAATCAAATTCTAGTTTTTGTGAAGGAATCCTTGTTTCTTGCCATAATAATGGAAAGCATAAAATCTTACTGTTTAGGAAATGCTTTGTACTTTGTTATATTTAAATAATTAAAAATCACACATTCAAGATGGTGAGTGGCCTAACACAACATTAAAAAGAGCATGTTAAAATTATACTATCATTCAGTAGCTCACTTTTCTAAACATAAGAGGTTTCATATGCTACATTTATGTTCCACATTCTGGATTTCCAAGTGAGCTTATAAAGTTATTTGGCAGTAGGGATTGAATTGCAGGATATGCAGGCATATTTGATCACATGTTCAGGAAAGCACAAAGGAGAACTCAATGAAAACTGACAAAGTTTATTTATTCAGACAAGGCAAAGGTAAGTAAACAAAAGGAACAATAAGGAAATAATGAAAAATCTGCAGGGATAATGGATAAAAACATATGTTGAAATGTGCAGTCAAGATTTTCTTTGCTGTAAACTCATTCTCTGGCATGGATTTTCATTACTGGCTCAGTTGTATCACGTGCTTTTGAAGCACATCTCAAGGTTTCACATAAAATCGATGAAGCCTGTTTCGTGAGGTCTGTGTGAATATAAGCATGCTGAAGAGATCAAATGACAAGATTTACTTAAAAACTGCAATTCTAATTTGAACTAAAATGCAGGCATAGACACACCATCTGTGTCTGTGCTATTGAGAGTACTGGTATAATAATAAATAAATACTTGCTATTTGAAAACATTCTTTCCACTCTTTCACATCCTCAGTTTTTTGATTTTAATTTGGCAGTCAACCCTCTTTTTTTTTACGTAACTCCTTACATAAGCTCTTCTGTAGACCTTGAGTTTCAATGCTTAGAAATATGACGACATAATTTTTCTGAAAATAATCCCCTGCTCCTAAAATAACTGTCTTGTCACATATACATGTAAGAAGTGGTTTTCACTTCCAGAAATCCTCTAGGTGAACATTTTGGTCTGTTTTCCCTCTGCCACAAAACAGGGAGTACACAGTGCATTTCTCTAGATGGCAAATGACTTTTTGCTTTGTTTGCTTATCTTAGCCTAAATAATCTCATTATGTCTTTCATAGTTAGTGATCAATCTGCTTTTAAATTGAAACTGGCATTTCCTGTAGTGCATCCTACTTGGAATGAGATTGTGTACTTTTCATGTTTCTGATAATTTTATATTATAACGTCCTCTAGGATGGGGGTTTTCATTCTTTCTGTTTTGTTTTCCTCTCGAATATCAATTTTCTATCCCTTTCATTTGAAGTCACACTCTAATATACCTCTAGAAGCTACCCTTGGGATATTAGTCTTCTACTTCTGGAGACAGATACTTGTAATTTGTTCCTAATTCTTTGCTGATATTCCTAGGGTCACCCCAAACAACTAGCCAGAACAAGAAGTGTCAGTGCCTGTGAGATGATTTTGATGCATTGCTCTGATGGGTGCTCAGTTCTTTATTCATATAATTTATCATCGGCAGAACAGAAACCATCGATTAATATTTTTCATGCTTTCTCCTTCTAATTAGGCTCAAAAGTGATCAAAAAAAGAAAGAAAAGGAGAAAGCAAGGCAAAAGAAATGGTATCTCCAAAGTTTATGGGCTCCCAGCAACTTCTGCAAAAACATCTCTCAGCCATTGAGTATGCAAGAACTGTTGAGTACAACGTATTTTGCAATCCACCTTGTGGCATCTTCTGATGCTTTTAAAGCTGGCTATAGAGTAACCAAACATTCCTGCACCATCTATAAATTATGAGACAGATGAAAAACATGCAAAGAGTTTCTGATTAAAATTGTACTTGGAAAGTGAGAGACTCACTTTATGAGAGACTAATTTTATTGTTTTAACGCTGTAGTTACTGCCTAGCAGCCATGCAGGAATCATTCGGGAGACCCATTGAGTAAGATACTGAAATGTAAAATTATAGTTTTGGAGTTTGGAGTTTGGTCTTATTCTTCAGCTGAACTTTATGAAATTCCTCAAAATTTGATCAGTGTCCTTCACTACCTTTTCTTGTAAATATTACAACTTCTGCCTTCACACAAGCCATAGTGGAATCCACTGAAGACTCAACAAAAATAGAAGCAATGCAGAATTAAGTAAAATGGAAAAAAAAAAATCTAAGTATGCAATATCTTATAAAACTTTGTTTGTTTTTCAGTAATGCCTATTCACATAAATATTCAGTTGATGTATTTTCATATATGCAAGTGCACACATTTCATTCTTTCCTGTGACAATGCTTTTGAAACTGTTTATCATTGGCTCTGGTCACAGTCTGAGATCCAGGTAAAAGATTTATGTTTCATGGAGAATCAGAATTGTCCTCTTGAAGCTGATCTGCTGTCTTTCTCCCAGGGCTAGAAATCTGTGCGCTTTTGGAGTTCAAAGCTGTTCATTTCCTCAGGTAATACAGACATCTTTCATCACTCAGCACTTTCATGCCATGTCACTGTCTTCCAGAGTGGCACTTAATCTTATTGCTCTATTTGTATTGTGGACACCTGTCTCTTTGGTCTTAATCACTCCGTCTTGGAACCTTTTGCTTTGACATGTATTCCTCTCCTTCAAATTTTGCATGTGAGTCAGTTATTTCTTAAGCCTATATGTGGAAGTGTATTATTATGGGCATTTTTATAACCAACATCTGTTTAACATCTATATGTTACTAATATGCACAATGTAAAGCTAAGTGAATGCCTTAGGTCCCTCCTGGAAAATATGTTTTTGGTTTCTCAGCTGTGTAAATACTATAAATAAATTTGTACTCTGGAGGCATAGTGTTTATGTCCAACTGCCTTTCTCCCTCATCCAACCCTACTCTTCTTTCCTTAAAGGTTATTATTGAGAAACATCTGCCTTCTATTACTCTCTGTGTCAAACAGAAAACAATCACAGTGCTCATTAAGTTTCCATGTTTAACCTTTGCGTGATAGTTTTCAGAGAAAGAGGGTCTCACAGCTATTTTCCTGAAGAGCTTTGTTATTTTCTCACTGTAAACTCTGAAGAAGGCTTTCTGCAGCTCTTCCATGGTGCTTGGTTGCTTGGATTCCAATAATGTTATCAGTAAAATAAACATGTTTGTTAAACTTAAATATAAATCATATGATATGCAGTTTGTTAAAAAGGAGAGTCTGGACTATTGGAGGCATCTGATGTTACAGTCAGTGAAGGAATGAAGAGTTCTGGTGATAAGGGAAGCTGCGCAGACCTTGTAGCTATGTAAGCAGCAGGATGCACAGAGAAATGGGAGGAAAGGGAAAAAGATGAGTTGCGATCCATAACTTCTTACTGCCCATGGAAGACTTGACGTTTTGCTTGGTAGAGGGAAGGAAAAAGTTAGAGTTTTAGAGTGTTAGAAATGTTTTGGTTCAGTGTTTGAAGAAGACTGTCTTTGTCATTGACCTGTATGTGGGAGATGGGCTCTTTGTTCTTGAAAATAATGCTGTTCACAGTACAAGTCTGTGCAGTTAAAGTACAGAAAGGAAACATTGTGTTTGCATCTCTTGGAATCAGAAAGAACATACAGTGTCCTGCTTCTCCCAAAAAATCTGTTTAAGAGAGTTAAGTTACATCTCCTGTCTTGAACAAGTGTGATCTCCGGAGGAAATCTCTTCTGTAGAAACAGAACTGTATGGCTTTGTGTTAGAGAGTGTTCACTGGTTTCTGGAGGAGGATTATAGTACTGAATACATGCCAATGTCTCTCTGTGTTTTACTATGCATGTTTGTGCTGGTTCTTTTTATTTAACTGAACATTTATTTCACAGGTGTGCTGCTAATTGATAAAACAGCCCCATGTGAAAATGAATGACAGGAAGTATAAAGGGGAGAAATCCCAGCCATCTCACTGCAAAAAAACCTGTGGTCTGTTGTGTTGTTGTGATGTGTTGCATTCTTTTTTCTATTTCATAACTGTGTGTGTTTTATTTCCCTATGCTGCAGCTCTTAATTTAGAAGTGAGTAGATTGGTTCCTGTACTTTGGGAGCATTCATGAGAAACTTCAGCCTTTGAACTTTGGTCTGCGAAAGGAACTAAATGACTGAACATGGATTTAGTGACTCAGATCCATGTAGGAGTTTTATACTAGATTCTTTGAACAACTAATTGACATCAGAAAGTTTTGGTTTTCCTAGGTTCTCACTGATTTTTCTTTTTGTTTCATTCTACTTGAGGACGAGATTCATTTCCACTTCTAGCTGAGGAGGATTTCAACTGGGAATGAGAAAGTTAAAACCTCCTTGTGTCTTCTAACAAGCCTCATGTTCAACAAAATGAAAAATTAAATCACTGATGAATTCCTGTGGTAGAAATTCAGTTTGAAAGTTTGATTTTCAGGTAATGTATTCTGCCAGTCTATCAACTATTCTGAGTTTTAAAATGTCACAGGAAATCAAGGTGGGAACAGGTTGACAGAGAGGTGTATTTGCACCCTTAAGGTGTCATTTTCAGATGCAATTACAGCATCTGAAAGTTTCTTCAGGCTGACCAGCAGCAGAAGTCCCACATGACCATTATTCTGCTGTAACAGTTTGTACCAGTCTGGAACTTGAGGTGAAAATGTAGCAACACTGTCAGGCCAAGGTGAATCTACTGACAGCAAAAAATAAAGAGCCACAACTTTGGAAACACACAGGTTTTGGGGTTTTTTCAAATTATCATATGTAGTTTGTGCATCAGCTAGATTTTTCTGTTGGGGTGGTACTGCCTGATAATTGTTTTTAGATTCTCAGCATCAGGATGGCAGCACATACCTGCAGATACAGCCTGTACTAGCTTCTAATTTGTGTCTGAGAAGAGGTTTTGATTTTGACTTACAGATTGTGGTCACAAACACATCAAAGGTAATTGGTAAGCAGTACATTGCCCTTGATGGGCAACTTAAGGCAAAATTTATGGTTCTGATGACACCAAGCTTTCTGTCTTTCTGTATCACACTGATTAATGACATTCCTTACTTAAATATGAAGAAACAGCATTGCTTGTCTTTAATTTGGTGCCTTAGTGTTACTGTTTCTAACATTTTTGCACCTTTCTCTAACATAACCTAACTTGGTGATTTTTTTGTTTCAATTACTCAGAGAATAATTTGATGTGCATTTTTCTGTCAGCAGTTTTGGTTTGAACATTTTCCAACTCCATCTGCTCATTCTTGTCCCCAGAATCACCCTATTGTGCTGTTATAGTCGTTTTGCAAATATTTAACTATATTTTTCCTGTAAGGTGTTGACAAGGAGAGAAATAAAGAATTAGGTCTGAGTCACAGAGATATTAATGAGTTGTCTGCTCAAAGATATCTATATGTAAGGTTTTGCTATGCTTATTTTGAATTGGGACTCCCTCTGCTTTATTACTAATGATGCAAGGAATACTGCCAGAAGCATAAGGGAAACTGTACATTTACACTTGCATTGTTTCCATAGTGCAAACATGGGAGAGAAAGAAAAATCTCACGGTATAGAAAAATATAAAGCCTTAATTAACTATCACTACAGCTTCACTTTTTTTCCCTGCTGCCCGCTTAGTAAGCAAATGGCAGATGATGTATACCTATTTTTGTAAATACACTTGCTTCACTTCAGTGGTTTTTATAGACTTTAAATAGATAAATGTTTCTCATGAACTTCACTTTGGATAGGTACTGGGACTAGCTAAGATGTAGCAGACTGACAGAGTTTGAAAACTGTTTTCTCTTTGTTGCTGAAGAGAGAATTATTATTATCTAATTTCTTCCACATCACTCTCAAAAATGCATTTTTAGGGATTTCTTAAAGATGGCAGCTGTAATGAAATACACTTGAAATTTGAGAGACACTAAAATAAACATATACCTTTTTCCTTTTTAAATCCCTGTTCAAATTAATGGTAAAAGGAATAAACAACATTTTTTGAGCTTTGAAAATTATCATTAAATCTGTCAAGAGGATTATTACAAGTACAAAGCAATCACTTGCAAAATGTGTTTGTATAGCAGATGTTGCCTTTGTAGAATTTGAGAATTTTCATAACATTAGTTATTAAAATTGTCCAATTGAGATAATCTTTCCATTAAATAAGGACTTCGTGTACTGAATATAAGCTCCACATTTTGACAGCATGTATGTAAACCTGCTCCTGTATTATTTCTTTTCTCTGTGTGGATTATTTCTAGAAAGAGCTATAGGACTGGAAGAGGAAACAAAGAGTGGAGACATATTTTGTAGCTAGCTGACTATCTCCCAGGTTTGTGGTGGGACCTTAAAAATAGCCTTTTTTTCATAGTAGAATTAGTTGCCACAGCAGTGCTGAGCATATGCTATCATGTTATGAACACAAATAAAAATCCCAAATTCTGACTAGGCAACATGTAAAACCAGACAATTAATCTGGTCTGAATTCAGAGTGAAGGGATGTTCAGGACTATATCTAGTTTAGCAATAGGAGGCACAGCATTTTGCTGAAGCTCTTGGACTAAAATTTGGAAATATAGTGGTTTTAGAACCTGGCCCTACCATTTTTATTTTCTGGCATGATGCTGGGTAAACTGCATGAGAAAATTATGTGGTCAAAAAAGTTAATTCTCTGGCGTTTAATGGCATAGGCCCATCAATGCTGTTTCATTATATCTAAACTCTGCGCAGACAGATTTTTACAATATTTTATTCCTTTAACAGTGAAAAATAATGTTATTTCTGCCTTTCTTGGATTGAAACCAACTTGCCTTTTCTAAGATCTGCTCTTAGAGTATCTCCAGAAAAGCCTTCAGAGGACAACCTCTATCAAAAAACACACCTGGGGCCTGCAGTTAAAAGAAAAGAAAACCCAAAAACCTGAGAATGTCATGGCCAGAAACATTGTCATTCTTAGCATCAAAGTATTTTGTAGTAGGAATATACTGAAGTTGGTAAATAGTGAATCATGCCTGAAAATTTCAGAACCTCGGGTTATAGCAATACTTTAGATTCCTTTTCCTGTCTGAACAAGCAGAGCAAATCTAGATTTTTTAAAAAAAAAAATTGCCAAGAAAGTGGTGTATTTGAGTATGATTGTTCCAAAGTCTACAAAGCTGTTCGTCTTCTTGGTCCTCAGGCAAAATCAAGCAAGTAAGTTTGCTGGCTTTCCTTCAGGATACATGGTGGCAATGTGTCCACAGCACAGTGGAAATGTGCTGTGGATAATGAGTTAAATGAGGTCCTGTTCTCTGCTTGGCTGAATGATGGATATTGGGCCACAGGGCCTGTGTGTTATCAGCTAAGTAACACAGTCCAGGCTGAATCAGATGTGGATCCCAATGTTTGTTAGCTGTTAGACAGAATTGCTTTCTGAGGAGAATAATATTGTGAAACTATGTGCAGTGGTGTACATAAAATTAGATATATGTCTGTGATAATTCTTACTTTTCCCTGTTCTGTTGGACCACACCAAGTCTGGTACAGTCAGGGTTTGCCAGAGCTCTTAATGAGTCTCATGAACACAGTCTTTAAACAAAGGGAAATGCTGCTTTCCTCAGCCACAAGAACACTGTGTTTCATGGTAACTGTGAACACATGAGCATATGTTTAATATCTCAAATATCTGTTCTTCTGTGTCTCTGTAGTAAAATTCAGGTCTCAAGGTACCATTTACCCTCTCTTAAGCACCACAACAGGGAGTTGTGGAGTTGTGAGTTCATGGAATTACTGAGTTTGGGATATATAATAGAAACTAAAGGGGAATACTTGAAACACATTCACGCTTTTTGCCAGCTTCTTGTGATACTATGCTATTATGCTGGTTAAGGGTGTCCATTTGCGGTTTTGTGCACTTGCTTCACCAAGTTAGTGGTCATTTATAGCAAACTTTCAAAGTGAGGGAGGTTAAACTTTATTGTTGAAATGTACTAATTCCACACAAGTTTGGCATGTAGACAGGAAACTTTGGTAACTAGTGAAGAGTGTTCCAGTTCTAGTCCATCCATTAGTAGCTACCAGGGGACTAGAGAACAGAAAAGGATCAGAGCCTAGTCTGAAATGCATCATGGTTTGTCTTCTCAATGCAAACTAAGAAAGTGCACCTAAGCAGGAGCTTGGCCTTGCAGCAAGGTTTTTTCAGACCTGGATATATGACCAGCGTCCTGAGATGAAAACATAAACTATATTGTGCCTGTTGTGAGACTACACTTTTTGGAAACAAAATAAATAAAAATGTGTTTCTTAGCTCTGTTCTCCTCTCCACAATCATCAGTTCTCCAGCTTAGTAAAAAGGAGTTTGAGACACTTCTTTGTCTCTTTTGTCTCTATTGCTTTTTACCTCCATAGAGAGAATCCAGTAAGATTTCTTCTGCATTGTTCTGAAACACGAAACTGTATTTCTTTTAACTGACTTCTATATATTGCCAGGCCTTGTTTTGCTATCCCAGAAATGTTAATGGGGTTTGCATCCTCAAAAAGCTGTTAAAGAAACCTAACACACAATTATTTCTTCCTTAAATGTATTGGGTTTAGATACATCATGCACAGCAGTTATGCTTATTGGGAGAACTTCTGGAGAGGTAATTCATTACTATTGCAAAGACATTGTATAAGGAGACCATTCTTTAATATTTAGAAATTCTTCTAGAGAGACCTGACTTAAAGTTGCTACCTGATACTTGGTTTTATCTGGTGGTGGCTTCACATGCTGTGAATATTAAATAAATTCTTTGTGAACATGTCAGTAGTGCTGAACAAATAAATATGACATTTCACAATGTAGAAAAAAATAAATTCTGGCTCTTATCATAAAGATTACCTGTAAGGTACAAAGAATCTACTTGCAGCACTGTACTTGCCAGCATGCTTCATCAGTAAACCATCTTAGCATCAAATATATGAAATGGATCTGTGACCCAGCTTAGCGTTTTTAGCAAAGAAAACTTTGATAAAATATGTTTGCCTGGTTTATAAAACAGCTGGTAGTAATTTTTAATTACCATTCTGAAGAATAAGTCTTAACTTTGAGGCTCCCTCAATAGTGTGAAATATTTGTAAACGTATGTATATCTCTTCTGAAATGAAACGGTTTCAACCTTCCCTTTCTCATTTGCCTTTCCCACTAGTGCCTGAGCTTGTGCCTGCATGAGTCATTTCAAGAATTATGTATTATGGGACCTGTTCCAGTCTAAGTGCAGCAGTCTGATTTTGGATAGCACACTCAATTGAGGTGATAAGACTGAATGATTTTTCTATAACAGTTATAGTTTTAGAGTAAGAAGATGCATGTTGTAAAATGCAGTTCCTTCTAACTGTAGGTCAAGTGCTCTAAAACTATAACTGTTGTTTTTAAAATAGGGATGACTGAGATTTTTATTATTAATCTTTCTTATTATGATGGTACCTACTCAGTTCTGTGCAAACACACAAAACTGAGTATTTTTTATGACTTGTACCTTGGACTAGCTTGTTGTCATCAGCCCTTGGAAACTGAATCTTATACTTTTAAATTCCTAATCCAAACCTAATTAAAGTCATTAGTATGACTGCCATATGAATTTAGTTGATTTAGATTTAAGTTTAGAATGAAACTATAGCTTTACAGTTCATGCTCTAGGTTGAGAGCTGCATACATCTTCTTTGCAGTGAATGTCTTCTCCCAGCCTCCTATATGCTGTTTTTCCTTGTCCTTTGGCACAACAGAAAGTGGCTCACAGGTCACAGGGCCTGAAGACACAGAGGTGGTTATATGGGAAGTACAAAATACAGACCTTTGTGACACACAGACTCCTTGCTGCTTAATTATTTTTGTAAGCTACCTTGGTGGTCTCTCTGTTTACAGTCATGCTCAGGGGTACAGATATCAATGACCCTGTGAGATGCTAATAACACTATCATTAGCATTCAGAGAAGAATTGCTGACATAAAGTGGATAAGTCAAATCTAGAAATGGGCCTGGTAATTTTGCATATAAATAGGAAGATCATTTCTAGTTTAACTAGAGAAATATAATGTAATTTAATTTTCCTACAGCAGGCTGTGAATGTCCCTTTCTTTCCTTTACATTATTGCCTAGCCATGACTGGAATCTTGAGAGAGATGAGAATGGACTGCTAAATACTTAGCTTGTGGGAATATATAGTGTATGTTTCAACTCTGTATCCATACATGTATGTACATTCCCTTGCAGACATAAGGTTAATAGTCAGTTATTCAGAAACACATTCATATGTTTTTTCACTGTTCACATCATCTTGAAACTTAAACACTGGAAAGAACATTTTCTGTAACAGCAAACACCCTTCCAGCTCCAGGTGCAGAGGAGTGTGTCCAGCAATGCTTAAGGCTAAGTGGTTTTGAAACTGCAGTTTTGTTGCCTTGTTAAAAAAAAAAAAGACCGAGCATTGTTTTAGAGAGCTGGCTAGAAGTTGTCTTTGGTTCTTACTCTACCAAAAAGACATGATGTAACTCTAGGCAAGACATTGGGAACCTGTATCCTACATACACTATGAGAAAGGGGATGGGGTAGGGAGGAAATCATACAGTGGTTTGTATGAGTTCATCTAGTACTAGACCTGGGTGATATTTTGAACTGTTCACAATTTAAAAAATATTATTAGGATATTATGATCCACACTGCTCAAGACTATTTCTTCAGCTAGTATGTTGTTCCAGAGTTAGCCAGAAGTGCTGTAGATGTGTTGAACAAACAGCCCAGGAGAAATTACACATGCAGAATATAGAACCGATGTTAGAGCATCTACACTGATGTACATTTGCTAAGTAGTAAGCCATTTTCTTTGCAAGTAACTTGTACATTGTCTTATTCCAGATGTACTGCTGCAGAATAAGTGAGGCAGGAGTCAGTTGGGTTGTCCTCTCTTTCCCCCCCATCTTTTAGAGACATCAGTAGTGATACTTATTTTTATCATCTACCTTGTTTTTCTGAAATAGAAACTAAATTTATAGCAATTTTATCTGAAAGCGTTTCTTCTCTCAAAGTCATTACATTTCCAGACAGAGAAAGCAATTTACTGAAATGTTCTCTAATTGACAATGGCAATTCACATTAAGTTCTGTTCTTGAGCATGATTCTGAGTTTTGGTTTGTAGTCATTGTGACTTTGTAGGCCTTAAGGGATCTTCTTTTACATAATTTTTAGAGTCTGTTGCTCTGAGGGCTGAACATTTTCAACAACATAAGAATTTAATCACCAGTAGAAAGATAGAGAGTGGGAATGCTAACAGCTATGGTGGAAATCACAGGACTATTTAGAAATTATATGTTAAACCGGAGGTTTATCTATTGAAACCAGAAATATTTGCTGCTTCTCCTATGTATTGCCTGTCATTTATGTGGGGAGGAGGGATACCTATTCAGAATCTTGGGTGAGATTATTACTATTGTACCCCTGTCAGAGGTTTTTACCACCTCAGTTACAGTATGGTTATAGAAACAGCAGCATTGGGATTTGGCACATTTGAGGGTGTTGAGACATCTGCATAGGAAAGAGAAAAAGCAGGGGAGAGTCAAGAGAGCAGGCAACGACCAGAAGTGGCTCTTGGACTAATAGATGAAATCTGAATTCTTTCAGAAAATTATTTGCTGCTGGAGTTTTCTGTTTCTGCAGTTGTCTTGTGTCTAACCCAGCATGTGCCCCAAGGAAGTAGAAACATCCAGGGAAAGGGAAACGAGTAATATGAGAGTGGCTGAAAATGATGGTCTAAAGGCAAACTTGTGACCATTCATGAAAACTGCAATTAGAAAAGTTTCTTGTTTACAGCTGTAATCAAAATTATGTTTTATAACAGAAAAAATAGTTTCCATGCTTCTTTATAGAATATTGTTGAAACCCACAGTATCTCTATTATAACTCTGAAATATCTTGGGTTTGGAATTTCTTTTTTTTTCTTAGAGACTTTAGGTATTTACAGTTACATTATAAATACGTTTGGAAAAGGGCTCTACTTGATCAAACCTGAAAAGTATAATACATTAGATTGTATTTATAAATATCATTAATTTAGAAAACTCATTGCCTCAGGAGAAATGCATATAGTAACAACCTTCTCCGTTTCTGATATTTTTAGGCAAAAATATGGTAGCAGCTTAAGTATTCTAGCTTATGTATGAAAAATTTCTTAAACTTATGGGATTGTAGGAGGTGGCACTGACAACACTGATTACAACAAGTAGAATATCATAGTATCACTGACCGATCTAAATTTAACTTTGAAAAGAACTTCAGTCAGTAAGCAATACCGAACAAATGAAGGCTTGTCTATGGCCTGTTCTGTCAGTTGTATCATTATATGGAATAGTGCATCCTCATCAGAAGTTCTTTCATGACCTTGGCAAAAAAAGGAATAAATGAAAATCAGAAGGTAGCATGCCTATATGCCAGTAATGATTTCATGTTCTTACATGCAGTGCTGATACAGCAGGTCAGGGCAAACCCTGTAGCCCATTTTCTGAGCTTTATTGCTCATTTTTTCAGACTGGTAGTAGCTCTTACTACATGGAAGGGAAATTGCTCTTCTTCTGATAACCTATTTTTGGTTCAATTCATGTTCAGATTACTTCAGATTCTCTTTTGCAGTCCATCATTTGTCTGCTCTCAGTATGTCTTCAGGAATTCTTAAATTAAGGACCCCAAAGTTTATATAAGCCTGTCTGCTTCATCATCAGCTGTTACATTTTCCCCCATTACTGCCTTCTGCAGGAAGCACTTGATTTCCAGTCAAATATCTGACAGTAAAATCAGTCTAGTGCTTCTATTCCATTACTAGGACTTAGTTAATTATACTCCCTTAGGGCCCTGGGGAAAAACCTCTTATCTTTTCTCAGTTCAGTTTCTGCTATATACATTTGTGTTAGCGCTTTGTGAAAGAAATCTCCTATTCTTGTTTAGTTTACTCTTTTCTTAATTTTTGGTGGCTATTTAGAGTCTTCAGAATTTATCTTAAGAATTCATCTCATACCAGTAGTCTGAGAAGGATTAGAAAATGAGATTTAAAAAATTAATTTTTCTTCATATTTCCCTCATTCTCAAATTCATGATGCTTACCATGTAGGGGCATATTTAGGACTCTATGACCTATTAACATATTAATTATATGAAACTGAAATGAAAATGAAACAGGGTACATACAGTCCCCTCTCATCTACTCTTTTGACTTTCTTTGAATCTGTTCTAACAGGAGAACACATTGCAAGGCAAATCTTGAAGAGAAAAGGGAAATATATGAAAGCGCTGTGCTGTGAAGAAAGGGAAAAATAAAGCAAGTGCATAGGATGGAAAATAGCTTGTTTATAAATACCTCTTTTGTGCATGCGTGCTGTTATTGTTACCTCTAGAGAATGAAATGTTAAAGTGATGAAAATTTCAGTATGTTCAAAGTCATACATGGAAACTTATTTTTTAATTCCATTGTTCAAGTGCGAATTGTAGGCCTGCCTCCGTTGATATCAGTGATGTTTTTATTTATTAATTAATTGAAGGTGGTTGGTGGTTGCCAGTTAGACAGTCTGACAGAGTAAAACATAAGATTCTCTGAGCTCCAGTTGCTCATAACATCCTGGGTTATTCTTGTTATTAATACAAGCCTCTAACATTCTTGAACATATCATTAATGAGGAGTGTTATGGAACTGGTGAGAAGAAAAAGAAGGATTAAGCTTGACATGAAGGCCTTGTATCTTCTTTGTCACTGTTCACAAGGTGAGGTGTGAACCAAGGTGTTGCCATTCTGTAGTTCAGTATTGCATCTTGTCAAAGGATAAATCAAAGCAACTGTTACATTCAGTTAAGCTTATTTCAGAGGCAATTCTGAGAGGAAAATTGTGCAAGAATAAAAAAGAATGGGAAGCAGGAAAGAAGAAAGCTTGTGAGTGTTAGCACATGCTGTCATTGATAAGGACATGTAATTCAGCTTTCAGAAAGGTCACTTTTCTTTCTTGTATTTATACAGCTGCTTCTAGATTAAATGAAATGGTCATTTGCTGAAAATTGATACTGATAAATTAGGAATAATAATGGCTTGAAAATTTATGGAAGTCAAGTTAATGAAGCTGAGCCATTCAGACTTTTCATTCTTGGTCATTCTGGGCTTTAGAGAAAAATGCTTATCTTTAAGCTCTACCTGACTGAGAAATACACACATCATTGCATTGAAAGATATGGTGATTTTACAAACAAACATAGACTTCATGATATTTGCAGTTATTTATTGAGTATGTTATGATTATGAATAAAAGAATATATAGCTATCACAAGTGAGTGATTTAGATCTCTCTAGGGACTACTTTTGCTGATACCTTTGATTATGCCAGTTTGTTGTGAATCCTGATTTAGGATGCTGCTGACTATGCCAATTTGTTGTGAATAGATTTTACTCAGCTTTGATTTAACAGCCATTTAGGATTTATTAATAGTTTTGAGTTAAATCACAAGATTAAGTTGTGTAATTCTTACCAGCACTTAATCATCAGCCAATTTAATAAAGTGATTCAACAGAATTTGTTACAATCGAAACAGTGACTTAGTTAAAGATTCAAGAATGGTGAGGTTCACATGATACTTACCACAGGGTTTCCTAAAACAAATCACACACAGAGGCACACACAGACACAAAGATGTATAAATACACAGACACACAGAAGTTAAACAATGGCCAAAATTTCCCTCTTTTTAAGTTTATTGAATTACCCATTAAATGCATTGGCATTCATCCACGTGAGATTGTTGAATCTTGAGAATTCTGAGATCACCCTTATCCCTCATTGGCTTTTGCTAGTGACTGATCTTTGAATCCTCATGAAATCCATCCCAAGAGGCATCGCAGTTCAGGGTTAAGATGCTGGTCACAGCCCATGGCGATCCAGGAGAGCTCAAATGGCCTCCCTTAGGATTGCTGTTTATAGGATAACAAGATTATTGGCTCTGCTCAGTATTTTTCCATTCTGGAGACAATTTTTGTCAGATAATTCTGGCATTTTCTACCAACTGTACAATTACAGTACTCTCCGGATTGTACATTTCTAGTCCAGCTTGGGCTATGATCCAGCCAGTAGGTGTTACAGGGGCTGTGAGGGAGTGACTTGCTAGGTAGCAGAACTTCCAAGTGTGGTCAGGGAGTGCCTTGTGTAAAGACAAGGACACAATAGGAATTTTCTCATAAACCATGCATAGCTTATCCTGAGGCCTAGGAGGGCTGTACCACCACAATAGCTTAACTCCAGTTACTCCAATAATTTCCTTTTTTTAAAAAAAAACAACTCAAAAAACTTATAATACACAGATATGCAAAACATACCCTTTTGGTATGGTAGCAGATGCATTTCCCATGTCAGAAGTTGCAACAAGATACAGATACGTATGAAAGTGAAAGAAATGGCACAAGTGAAATCACGTTTAGAGGATTCATCCTAGTGGTAGTGGTTTCCTGGTCTTTAAATGGATTCATACAAAGTAATACAAAGATCAGGAGTCCTCAGAAACAGTTCTGAAAAATACCATGTACCCAAATATCATAGGAAGGACAAGACTTAAAAAAATTTTAGCCAAGAAGGGAATAAACTAATGGACCTGTAAGGACCTGAAAATATCTTGACTGAAGAAAATAACAGAGTAAACACTCTCCCATTTCACTTTCCATGATACTCAACTCCAAAGCACATAATAAACTTGCTATGTTAGATGTCACTGTAAAAGAATTGCAGTCCTCACACTGCAGAGGCCTGAAGCAATTCCCACCTTTCATTCTGCTTCACTGTTAAAAGACTTTCTTTATATCTGAACTCTCTGTGGCCCCATTGTATATGATGAAAGAAAGCAATTACGCCCTTCATATCTCTCAAAATGTGATTTTAGTCCAACGATGAGCTCTGTACATGGCTTTATGAAAGTGAGAGCTCTCAGGAGTTCTCAAGGTTCATTCAACTCAGGTCCATATCAAGTTCTGAATATTCCTGAAATACAACACTAACAGCTGCCCTGCTGTATAAATACAGTAGAGCTGCATTCTGTTGTCCAACACCTTGAAATAAAGAATAACTAATCTCCTACAGGATGGGTGCTTCTATGGCAACATAACTTCAGCTACAGTTTTCCTGTCTCTGTCACAAAGCAAAATGTATTCAAGCTCCTTCGCTTGTTAAGAGCCTGCTCTGCGCATATTTTCACTGTTCCGCTGCAAGAGGTCTCTGGCAGCAACATCCAGTTTCTCTGTGTGAAGAATTGCGCTGTTCGTGTGAGGTATCTATTGTTTCTGATCTTTCTTGCTGCCCATTTCTTCCTATTCTATTTTTGCTATGAGCAGACAGCCATGTGAGAGGCTCTGCTTTCTTCCTGCAGTTCCAAATTCACCACATAGACTCACAGACTCATAGAATCATAGAATGATTTGTGTTGGAAGGGACCTTAAAGATCATCTAGTTGCAATCCTATTGCAATGAGCAGGGACACCTTCCACTAGATCAGGTTGCTCAAAGCCTCAGTCTGGCCTTGAACACCTCCAAGGATGGACATCCATGACCCCTCTGGAAAACCTGTTTCAGTGCCTCATCACCCTCACAGTAAGCAATTTCTTTCTAATATCTAATGCAAATCTACCCTCCCCACACTTCATGCGCTTTCACCTTACTCACTAGTCGAGTACAGAGTCATAGAATCATAGAACAACCAGGTTGGAAGAGACCCACCAGATCATCGAGTCCAAACATTCCTGTCAAACACTAAACCATGCCCCTCAGCACCTTGTCCACAGAGTTGTCCTTAATCTAAAATGTCTCTCACAAAACTGTATTCTAATACAGCTTTTAAAATGCATTGTTAGATATTTACATTTGCACACACTAGAGTCTTGTCGCCACTTAATCTTATTTACGAACTTCTGTAATGAAGAAATGCATTAAAAAACCCCAAACAAACCCACATTTCTGCTTGTATGCCAGTATCCTACTTCATATGTCTGTCTTTTTCTTGTTTGTTTAAGAAGCTGCCTTTTGGGATGCTGATAGCAAGAGGGACCTGGTACTCTTCTAGCTGAATTCTTTGCTTGGCAAGGTACTTGTGCTTCCTTGTAAAGGTCTGGTATTGCAAGTCCTGAAGGCGCTGGTGAGAATTTGTCTTTGTAAATACCACAAAACAGCAGTGTGAGGGTACAGTAGGAATAGGATCTGGAGTGTTAATATGATCCATCTCTTTTAGAGCAGACTGTTATGGATTTTATACAAACCACGACTGATTCCTGGAATATTGATATACATAGTCTGTTGTATTCTGCTTTTGGTGGCATCTCCTACGGCCATCTGATACAGTTTTTAAACACATTAAATATGTCAGTATTCATATGAATTTCCATGAATTCTTAAGCAGTTTTTCAGCCTCAGGGATGAGATTTTTGGGGCAGAGTAGATCTTTTAATGTAAGGATTAAGCTTTCAGGACTGTAAAACACAGCAAGTCTGAAAGAGCTATTCATGTTTAGACTGATTATAAAGTTTCTTCTAGTGTCCAGAGGCAACATGATTTAAGTACATTAAAGCAGAGTTTGTTGTGGGTTTTTTACAGGAAGCGAAATCATTCATCATAGATTAATGGAATTTGGGGTCAGGTTTTTTACTATAATGGCTGGAGAGGGCACTTCTCACTTTCTAACACTGAAACTTTTTTCCTGTGGTATGTACATGACATTAGCTTTGCTGAAATGTATCTTCATTGTGTGGTTGAACTCATGTGGAAAAAAATACTTACTATATTTGTATTTACTTTTGTTATCCTGTGATCAAATATACAGAAATTTTCCTTATATATGCAATGTTAGTTCACTTCATATACCACATCACTGATTCTAAAGGTAATATTTATATTTTTCATGGCTTTTTAGTGCTCTCTTTCAGGAACTTTACAGAAATCAAATATATGATCTCCGCACTGAAAAGTCTGAGGGAATGTGAGGGTTTGTGTTAACAGATAAGCTGCACAATTTTAATTTAAATCATCCTCAACAACATCAAACATCCAGGTGCAACATAATCTGATATGGCAAAATAGAATTGATGTTTTCCTAGTTTGTGGGGGTTTTTTTTCCCTTACCTAGAAATCTTTTTGAAGCTATATTTTAGATATGCATATGTCCCATGAGTCCATTTATCCATTAATTCAGAACAGCCCGCTCAGAGAGGTCTTGCAAAGTCAGTAGTTGTAAACTTGCACACTTTTTTGTTGCAATGGTGTGACTATATAGGGAGCAGGGGTAAGAACAAAGCAAGTTAGGATATGAATGGATAAGAGACCAATTCTGTATAAAACCAGGCTTCCATCTATGTACTTGCAACCACAGAGTTGCTTGTCTTTGTAAGGATTGCCATATTTATGGTCTACTTTAATAGTGTACAATACCCTGATTTAGATTTCTGCCACCTAAAGTCAAGGAATTTTTTTCATTACTATGAGCATTAAATTGTTCCTTTGTGATCAGACACAAGAGATGTTACGTTCTGCCTTTTTGCAGTCACAAAACATGGTCCCGTGTACTGTTTTCACCAGCTCTCATCTGTTTAGACTGCAGTAAATCAGTGAAATGTCTTTTCCTCCAATCCTTCCACATCGAAGAAATTGTGATTTTTGTGACATGTTTTTTTGTGACAATATGTGTACATATTTTTGTGACAATATATTTTCATGAAAATAGGCTGTTATGACATAAATTTAGAATAGCAAAATCACCCCAGTTATTAAAACAACCTTATTCAGATCCATGTACCTTTCACAACAAAACCTGGGGAAAATAAAGAAGTACTGCTACTTGGTGAATCATGAGAAATAGCATAGAGAAGCAGTATAGTGATGAGGGTTGGGCTATAATGGATCTGTATCATTGCATTCTTTAATCTGCTTACTAATACTCCTTCTGTTGACCCTATAAACACAAAGGAAAACTTAAATGTCGAGGCCCATAATGGCTATTCATAAGTATGAAATTTGGTCCAGGGAGAATAGTCTCTTTGGGGTCTGTATGCAGTCAAGGGTGATGATCAGGTTAATCCTAAGCAGTTATTTAACTCTGAGTGTCCAGGTGCCAAGTTGGTGCACAGTAAATTAAACTCTGAACTTAACAACTGTACAGAGATTTTACTCTGTTTCTCTGCTCAAACACCTGAGGAGCACTACATCAGGCAACTTACCTTAGAAAATACAAGGAGCTACTCCTAGCAGACAGCAGATAACAGTCTGTAAACCCACACACATCTTTACCTGTTTTTTAACTTTTCTGTGTGGATATATAAAAAATTAAATGCTTACTAGAGAATTTGAGAACTTAACAAAATTTAAACATCCAGGATATGACTGCGAAATTCATGCTTTTTGCTGTTTTCAACATAATCTCTAACTGTAGGATGACACAAGTAAAACCAGTTCACTGACAGAATCAGCTTCATCCACACTGTAGGAACATTTCTCAGTAGTGCAGATCATCTGAAAATCTGAATGCAGCATCTACAGCCTGCTGCCTCCAACAACTCTCAGAGGAACACTTTTGGCTATTCTCTGGGCTATTATGCTTACGCTATCAGTTGCAAGTCTCCTTTGTGTAAGTTTAGAGGTTGGATATAGTCTCAGAATTTAATAGAAGTGCTTGTTTAAACCTGCTTTAATCTTCACAGAATGCTGAGGGAAATTCTGAGTGGCTAAAAAGACTTTGGACTTTAGGTCTGTTAGATTTGTAGCTAATTTTCTGTGCCTCAATGTTCACACTTTCTATCCCTTAGCAGATAGGGACTGGATAGGATAGCAATCAAGCAAGTCTGAAATGTGTTCCTGGAAATCAATGAGTTTGAAGCATCTCATGAAGCGCTTTTCACCATTTGTATAATCTACTGCAGCTCTATACATTAATGAGTGATGATGGCCTGTTCCCCACACATTCATAGGTTGTAATTTCTTGTTCTGATGTGTGTTGTTGTTTCACAAAGTGAATTTTAATTAAATAGGTCTAAAGATGGAAAGTACTTGGGAACTTGGCATGGTTTCAGAATGTAGAACTGAAACCTGGAATGTTTTTATGTGCTTTGGGTTTTTTTTGTGGTTTTGCTGAAGTGATTCACATGTGCCTGACCTCCTGCTTTTGCATAGAGACTTCAAGTTGTCTGTAATGCACCTAAAGATGAGTTAGCTCCTGTTTTGTTAAACTCATTAGCATTGGATATGTTTATGGAAATATAAATCTATCACTTCGGTTATGTGACAAGATTTTGAATGAAAAAAAATCTCACTTTATTCTATTATCATCTCTGATATTATGGCTCACTTTCTTTACCTGACAATATTCTTATGATTGTACCTGTTCTACAGTACCTACTCTGAGGTTTAAACTGATGCCTGAGAAAAATCCTTAATTAATTGCAATAGGAAACAATCTACAAATAAGAATTTAAAGAGTACAGAGAATCTGAGCATAAAATTGATGACTTTTTAAATTTACCATTATTGTTTATGCTTCAGGATATACATTAAACCGTTCCAGTTTATTAAGTTGTCTTTGAATACTTGTAGCATGCATTTGAAATCTTTAATAAGATTTTCCTAAAAAAAAAATTCCCTATTTCAAGCTAGATAAAAATTAGACTTCTCAGGTAGCAGGTCTTGGTAGCATTATTAACACTAAGCCTAACTGAGAGAAAATTAATTGCTTAGCTTGCTACAGATTTGGATGAAAAGCAGCTGCCTGGATGTGCTTATTTCGTGGCTACTGTTTTCTGCAGTGTGGTGTTTAATCTGTGCTTATGTGAATCAAGACTGCCATCCTATGGCTGCTCATAGATTAGATTTCATGACAATTCCATCAAACAATGGCTGTCCCCTCATATCTCTTTTTGCAGGGTGGTTGTACTCAAACAAAATATAACACTTTACCCTCACCATATTTTAAACACTCTGTCTTGCCCTGTTGTGAATTGTATTGAACTTCATCTCAGCTACCAAGTATCTGCAACTTTATTTGCCTGTGGCAGGTAACTTTCATAGCTCTGAAAAGTTACCAAGAGGGAGGTGAGCACAGGGAACAGATTAAGAGAAGTGTGGCATAATCAAATGAAAATGAACCTGTAGTGCAGTTGCCCAGGCTAAAACCAAAACATATTTATTTTGGCATCATAAAAGAAGTGGTTTGGATGTTGCTGCATTTTTGCTTGCCAAGACCTTGCAGAACTATAGCCAAGTTCATTCCTGAACCTTAACTTTACTTGCTAAAGAGGCAAACTGTGAGGCTACAGTAATTACATACCACCAGAGCACTTCAGTACATCGTCACTTCTCACAGGAGATGGTCTAATACCTAATAATGTTTAGGGACTCCTAATAGCTTATCCTTCATAGGCATTTTTATACTTGTTTTCTAAAATAAGCTAGTATCAACTATTTATTCCCCAAGCATTGTCTGTAGAATGGCTGGAGAGCTCTCTTTACCTAAGACTACAGTTTCTATGTTCAATAGAAATCCTCAAATAAATCCCAACAATTGGAGGAAAGGACTGAGCAGTTTTCTGTTTATGAAAGTTAAGTAGCTCTTTGAGACTGCTTGCTGGTATGTTTCTGACTTGAAATGTTGACTGCTGTTGCCAATTTTAAAAAAAGATTTTATGTAATTATCTAATATGGCTTTCTGTTGAATGCATAATTTGCTTTGACTTCATTGTACTTGGCACTAATGAAATATGAAGATGATGTCATATGTGAAACTTAAGAGGGCTGGTCTGCACAGCTTCAGTTTATAAATGTAAGGAAATCAGCTGAACATATAAAGCCAATACCCCTAAATTACTGTATCTTAAACTCCTCTGTGGATAGTTTAATTTTCAAGCAGAGTACTTTCAGTGTACTGCAGACTAAGCCAAATAGCAAAATTACTTCACAACTGATTAAAAACATCCACAATATATAATAGGCTGTAATTGAGGATATGTGAAAACATCCTTTTGTGAGTCTGGTTAGACTGAACTAAGAAGCTGCTTTCTCCAAAAGCTCATCACCATTCGGCAGTTGCTGCCTTTATTCATACACTTGATGCAAGTTGGATAAGCACTGTCTGACCTGTTTTAGTACAAGTTTAGGCAAACCAAATTTATATATTTTTTTAAAATAAAAAGTCATGTAACTTGTATTGAAGCTTTGCAAAAGGCTTTACTGCATGAATTGTAAGAATAACATCTGTTAGATGACACAGCAACAATCAGCTGGAGGAAGGCTGAAGATAAAGTTTTGAGCTGCTGTGAATGAAGGTGAATATCTTCATCCTGCATAGGTCTGAGCTTTTTACTGGCAAAGCTGGACTTAGACCAGAATTAACAGCAGACTTTCTCATTTACTAAAATTCCTTGAAATATATCTTGATCTACTTGCTTTGGATTATCTTGGTGAAATATTGCAGATATGATTTACTGTGCTCCTATCATGGATTTTCGTCTTCATAATCTGATGGCAGTCATCTTTGGTGCTGCAGAGATGTAGGAGAATAGAAGTGCTTTGATTGCAGTTAAATTAGTTGATTGCTAAGAGCAGAGCTGATGTAATATATTTATTGATGCATGTCCATTCTTCAGGTAGACAATGACTACTGCCTTGCTTTAATTTGGTGATATTTCTAGCACCTAGAACCAGGCAGTGAATGGTATCTATCTCGCTTTAAGCAAAAAGGCCAAAATTAGTCCTCCTATTTCAGTCATCTTGTGCACCTAAGAAAAGAGGTGAGTACAGTCAGACCAGGACACTAATTACAATTATAAATAGTCTTATTGTACCCTCTAATACTGCCAAATATGGCCAAATGATGGAACCTCTAAATGTTCAAAAATGCTTAAATGGTGTACCTTGTAAAAAGGGAAAACCCTCTTAAGTGTCATTTCTTCACTGAAAAAGATAGAAGATATTAATTATTCTGTTATTACTGTATATAATTTTTATATGGAGAAAACATGGATGGTTGATTTTGTACACCTGAAATCACCAATTTGTTATATTAATATTGCCATACAGCCAGTAGGTGGCAATAGCTATTTAACTTAGTAAACTAAGCCAGCTACCCAGCTCATGTCCTAGTGCTTTGGGCCTTACAAAGTACCTCAGTCCCCAGGAGTCATATTCATTGTGTTCTCAGCATTTTACCTTAAGAACCTGCTGTGTGAGCAGGCAGTCATTTGCCAGAGGAGTGCCAGAGCTGGGACTAGATTTTTAGTTCTAGTCTCCTGCTGTTCTATGTACTCTATAATTTATCTCATTGGGAATTTCTGAACATTTTTTCCTTATGTTACATGCAAATTTAAGATGTCTTCTAAAGCAGCTATGAATAAGTGCTTTCTCAAGGCCTTTCTTTCTATACCAAGTATGTATGCCGTTGTGCTTGTATTGAGAGAGACACCAAAAAGCTGTAGGTATGCATATACATGCACACTGGGAATATAGGTACAATATCATATTAGAGATAAAATTATCTTTATTTTCTGTGGATGATGCATAATGTTATTATCTATTGCATATGAAGAAGGAAGGGTTTGCGTACAGTTCATAAAACTGATCAGAGTGTAACAGCTGTAATGCTCAAGAGCTTGCTTAGGAGAAAGCAAGAATGTGGTTTCTCAGGTTAGTGAGAAATTACTGTCATAAAGTACTACGTTCAGAGTTTTTGGCAACACTGCTGTCAATAACTGCTCAGAAGTGCATGTGAAAACCAGAAGGCCAGGTCTTTGACTTGTCATTAAAGAAGTCCTGTTTTCTGGAAATAGACATCAGGTGGCTCTGTTGTTTGGACCAACTGTTCAGCATATTTTCAGCCAGAAATTTAATATGAGGTGAGAATGAAAGAGAATGCCCATGAAAAAGGAGGATAAACAAGAGGCAGATGGTCTATGTGTGAAACCTGCAATGCCAAAGTGTGGATTAAGACCCTCTTTTAAAATGCTACTTTACAACCTTAAATCAATCAAGAAAAGTTACATTTACACTAGCTAGGGCATAAGAATACTTATTTTGGTCTTCATCAGAATGTCATCCATTTGCTGAACTGTTATAGGAGCTGCTTATCTAAACAGTGACCTCTCTAACAGCAGTCATCTCTGCTCTGTAAGTAGAGGCAAGCATGAAAGTGCAGTCTCTGCATGGTTTTATCCAATCAGTTACCAAACTGATCTGAGGCAGAGCTATGAAGCAGGTGAAAGTCGTATGAAAACCATTCAGAGAGTCAACTGATTTCCAGGTTGCAACAATGCATCAGAACTTCTTCAATCAGTGCTTCTGTCATGATGTTGTAGGATATCTCTCATCACTCAAGTGCTGTGATGTGTTGTGCACTGCACACAGAAGCAGCTGAGATGCATAGAGCTTTGGTATGGAAAGGATAATAAGTCTGTCAACAGTTTATGGGATCAGAAAGGAAGTTACAAAGGGTGATGGGGTGGTAGCAATCTGCTATGGACTGCCTAGTCAAGAAGAGAGTGTGAAGAAAGCCTTCCTTAAAAAACCCACAGAAGCGCCCTGATCATTGCTCCCACTTCTCCAGAGGTCTGGAACCGCTCTGACATCTGCTGGGTGGGCACTCTAGCAGAGTGCAATGATGCGTGTTGATTCCCAGAGTACAAGTGTCCAAAACCTGCATCTTCCAAAACAGAGGATAGCCTTTAACTCTTGCAGTTGTACCAATAACCGCATTGTGGCTGCTGCTGTACATCTGCAGGGAGAGGACCAAAGTACAAGTGCCTGTTTTATAAAGAATGTTTTCTTCACTTCAGGTTGGAATATCTAGGTAGGAGCAGGTGTTGCACAGCCACATGTCAGAAGTCATTAATATGGTGAATAGGATTTTTGATTGATCTAAGTCAACATTTGCTCTAATACAGTTTGCAAGCGGCAGTGTAAGTAACTTTGACTACAAAAGCTACAACTTCTTTGTGTCAGGTTTCTTTTTCTGCTCCTGTTAGAACTGTTTTAGTTTAACAAAAGTTAAATACACATTGGAACAATGAGTTGAGAATGAGTCTACTGTAACTTGTGTGAAGGATCTAAACATGCTTTTAAAGATATTTGAAGGGAAGGAGAAAAGACAGTATCCAGAGTCTCTTTTTCAGGACTAAACACTGATTCTTTATACTGCCATTTTATATCATAAAAACAAAGCTTGCATGTATTGCAGGACTGTAAAAAAGATAAATCTATCATTGATTGTGTTAATTTTTTTCATTGAAAGCTTTGAGTATTTATTTGAGAGAAAAAAATAAATCAAATATATTCACAAAATGGCAATTCTTCTCTCCAGACAGTTTGTCTTGTAGAAAAGATGATTTCCTTTCCTGAACTGTGCTGTCAGAACTATTCCTTTCATAAACGGAAATCACAGTTCCTGTGAAAGTGCCACAAATGGGATGGACGGTTAGCAGCACAGAATCATTATTGCTTGTTGAGTAAACATGTTCAAGCAGAGAATAAATAAATCCTTATAATTAATCAGGATTTGGAGAAGGGTAATAGAGAACTATGTTAGGGTATTGTTATCATGCTAAATGCATCTGTTACCAAGATAAGCAGCATTAAGTAGCACAACTACTTTTCTCCACACAAAGGGGGAATAAGAGTAGGCAGATATGGGGTGTCCTTATTTAGGGATGGGAAAAATGTGGTCTTATGTCAGGAAGGTGCAGGACATAAGGGCTTCTCTTCTGCTTTCTGCTATGTACTTCACCGGGAGGTGTTGACCTCAGCACAAATTCAGCTGGTGAAGAAAAGACCCCTAGATATCTCATTTCCAAAAGCTTTTATAGTGTTTCAGTACTTGATGGTACTGGAATATATGTAAATATTGTGAGAGAGTCAACATGGTATGCCCTGTCACTGAAGTGAGCTTTCTATATTTTATACCTGAATGAACACATTATTTGGGAGTTTGCTGAAGGCTGGTATTTCCGACAGTACAACAGTGAACTCTAGCCTGACCTTAAAACAGCAGCCAGGTTATGTTGGTACAAGTTCCTGTGGTACAGCTAGGAGTTTGCTTGCTTGAATTAATGCTTCACAAAGCTTTGGAGAGGTGACAGTTTACAGAAGATTGCAGGGGATGAAAAATGACATTTAAAAAACTGCATAATATACTGTCTAACTAAGATGAATGTCCATAAAAGGCTGATGACCAAGAGGTAACAGCCCAGACAGTGTCTTGGGCACCCAACAGCAGAATGCCCTCAATGCATGATAATTTTCTTTGGTAATTCAGTTTTTAAAGGGTCTTCAGGAATGCAAAA